>BQNB010023473.1:0-61783 GCA_026074375.1 Tanacetum coccineum
AATGATACTATTACCATCCCATGTGCACATTATATTATAAATTATAAATTATAAATTATAAATATACACATTCGGTGACGAATACGCAGTCGTTTTGACTGTGGGCCTCGTGTTATAGTAACGGGCTCTCATTTTGGGCCAGCCCGATTTGAGTTTTTTTTTTTTTTTTAATTTGTATGCACAAAGTAGGAGGGAAAAAAATATTACAAAAATTCCAATTTATTCAGATAAAAAAAATACCCGCGGAAACATTTTCGATACCTAATAACTTAAAAATAATCGATATGGTCACAAACGTACAACCCATTATATTAAAAAAAACCCATATAGCAAAAAAAAAATACTTTAAACATGAGGCCCAACACATAAGCCATATAAAAAAAATTGTTACTAATGTACACATTTGTCGACAAACTAACCTAAAATTCGCATAAAATGTGTTCTTACACAAAAATCCGTAAAAAAATTAACAAAAAAACACATCAAGTTTTTATTTTCCACAACATTTATACAATTCATCGGCCCAAAAAAAAAAAATATCTAACCGTCCCAAAAAAAGAAAATATTAGAGAAAAATTTAACAACCTTCCCTACCAAAAAAAAATCCCAAATCGTAACAAAAAAAAAAAAAGAAAATATCCGGGAAAAAATTAGCCAAAAAAAAACCCAAAAATAGCCTAAAATCTGGCCCAAAGTAAAAAAAAAATACAAAACGGACCCTCACCTTTTAACTATTTAAGATTTTCTTACACGAAAGATTCCCGTAAAAAAAAATTGTCCAAAACCTCCCCAAAAAAAAGAAATATTCGTGAAAAAAAATTGCTCGTTCACAACTCAAATTTTTTTCCCCGCATCATATAAAAAAGGAAAATATTAAAAATTATTAGAAAAAATAGCCCCGCCATAACCATCGCAAAAAAAACCGCTAAACGTAAAGAAAAATTATTCGAGAAAAAATTAACCCCGCCCCAACGCGCGGTTCTTTTCTTGTTAATTATATTTTCATGTTTCACAACTCTTTAAAAAAAAATAGATTGATGCATCAAGGAGTGGTAGAATATACACATCCTTCTTTTCATCCCTATATATTTATTCTTTCATTTATTCTATCAATTTCCACATTCTCAAACACACACACAAAGAACTCCTTTTCATATTCTTTGATAGGCCATTTGAAAGCCACTCAACATCTCCACTCAACTCCTTGTTTAACAACCACCAAATTATGAATGGGAACAGGAGATGATGAGTCCTTTGATACCAAACTTTCATAAATGGAAGCATCATCTAACCACAACACCACACAGTTTTGGATGACTACAACACAAATTGACAATGAAATTCCTTGAATTGTGTTTCCTGTACTTTCTCTCTAGAAAAAGATCCAGGGATAATAAATCATATACCACACTCTCCAAAACATGTATTCTTGGCCAGATATCATGATGTTCTCCTACTTCAGACCTTCACACCAACCCTTCGAGATCGATCAATTTATGCAAGCATCACGTACGAAATTATTAATATCTCATCTCTTATCTTAAAACATGGATTTCCCTACACATCTTTGCATGAAAAACAAGTTTGGTTATTATTTGATTAATGCAGAGCGAAAACTAACCCGTAAGACTTGAAAATCGAATGCAAAAGAAGGAAGAATTCAAGGACATTAATCGCGGCATTAGAAGAAGGCTTACAACATCAATTGCGAGCAAAAGAAGAAGAAATAAGGAAAATGATGAAGGTAAACCACGCATTAGAAGAAAAAGTGAAATCAATGTGCATAGAGAATCAAATATGGCGAGAATTAGCACAAACAAACGAAGCAACAGCCAACGCGTTACGTAACAAATTTAGACACGTTTTGGATTACAGTTTAGAAAACAACGAGGATGCTGAATCGTGTTGTGAAAGTAGTAAAACAACGATACCTAATCCCGTCTTAACGGCGGGTAAAATGTTATGTAAAAAATGTAGGAAAGAAGAGAGCAATGTGTTGGTGTTGCCATGCAGACATCTCTGCCTTTGTTCAGGATGTGCTCCCTCGGTCGATTTTTGTCCAATCTGTAAATCCACCAAAAATATCACTCTCAATATCCACTTGTCCTGACCACAAATAAATATATTTCATTTTAGAATTACATTATTGAGAATCAATTCAGTGCGTTGTATATGACTATATATGATTGATTGATTAATTGGTTTTTTAGTTTAGTAATGCTTGTTATTGTTAATCTCAAAGTACCTGCTATACTTTTAAAAAATGTACGGTATCTTTCCGTACAAATTGCTTATATTAGTAATACTAGTTGTCTTTAAATACTACAACATGTTGGTTGTAACTTTTGGAGCTTTTAAGCAAAGTCACTAGAGTAGAGGAAAGTACACGTAGGATGATGGGGCCCACTTGTAATGTGCACGTAGATGTGAGACCTACCAATGTACGTGATGTGTGAATTGTGGAAACAAATTGCGTATAAATAAGGTTGGAAGAATGCATAAAAACAACAAGAGACGTGAACATAATGTTAACTGCAAACCAACTTCCATTCAATCTTAATCAATCAATAAAGTATGTAATTAGGAAATGCCTACAAACATTATGGCCCTCGATAGGCCATGGGTCTACAGGGGCGGCTCAAGCCTTGTGAAGGCCTAAAGCGGAATTCAAGTATGAGGCTTTTTCGAATTTTCGTTTTTTTTGAATTTTACTTAGCTATCTGATTCATTGGATTAATGATACATCTAATTATCAAACCAAGAACATAATGAGAATTTAAGATTTTATTAATTATAGAAAAAAATAATATAAGTAAGAGAAAAAACTAAACTTAGTTTTATGATCTATAAGTAGGGCTAAAGAACCAAAACCAACAAGAACGAGGTTTGTTCGTGTTCATTAGTTTTGGTTAACTGAACAAACCAACTAATATGAACATATACCAAATCCGATTCTGATTCTAAACCTATTTACAAACCAAACGGGCCCTAAGAGAATAGCTTGATATTATCAAATCTCCTAGAAAAAATTTTGCATGCGTGGGAGTATCGGTGCTCACGATTCGAAAACCGGATCAGACCGATTAAAATTGGTCCGGATCGAAACCGACTTTGGCCAAAACATTGGACTGAAAACCGGACCGAAACGGTCCGGTCCAGTCCAATAAGGCATAATTGCCGGTTTTTTCATAAGACCGAACCGGATCGACCGGACTGAGGACCGAAAATAAGGAAAATGACGGATGGAGGACGGCCCGAAATAGGTTCGGTCAGTTCGAGCCGGTTTCTCGGTTTGGTCAGGTCTGCGGTAAACAAGAAAGTGAGACTTGCATGTATACGTAGGAGGATGGGGTGTGGGGCCCACTTGTTATGTGGACGTAGATGTAGGACCTACCATGCAAGAGTGTTTAGAGGAAATATGAGCCGTGAACTGTGGAAATAAATTGCGTATAACTAAGGGAAGTTATAATATATGCTTATTATAGCGCATATTGCAAGAGACATGAAAAGCATGCATCAACAGATGTTAACTGCAAACCAACTTCCATTCAGTCCTAATCAAATGCTTATCATCTTCATTATCATCTTCTTTAGATTGTATAGTACGTAAGAACATATTTAAAGACTTATTTGGATTATAGTTAGATTGGAAAAACCATAACAATACATAGATATCTTGTGTATTGATCTAACTCGGTTAAGTGTTCATCTCTTTGACGAAGCTGCATTAATGATGTCGTGTTTATGTACATAGATCATGTGTTACACGAGTATGTGTGTATAGATATATTAAGGTGAATTATTACGAAGGAAATGCATGTGTATATATTGTGTAAAAGAACCAACCACGTAATTAATAAATGTGGTTGCCAAAAGTATAGTAGGCTTGTCCCATGCATGAAATGAAGAGTGAGGACCATTTTTCATTTTGTTGCATTAAAAAACTCTCCTACACGTAACAAATGTGATTCGCCCCTCCCCCACCTAGCTACTAGTATTTATTACACATTTCTTTCAAAGTTTTTTTATAAATACGAGGATGTAACCCGCGCTTCGTTGCGGAGCGTGATGACTAATGCTGCAACGGACCGATAACTCTTACAAAAATTGAAAGAAGCACAACTATTGTATGTGATATAGTGTCGAACGGTTGTGAGTTCGAGTCTCAGATTATGTTTCACTTCCAGTTTTGTAACCGATCCCGTTAGGGACAGCCAGGAGAATGAGTCGTAGGGATCAGAGCTCATCTCATTGAGGTGAACAAGACCGGTTCTAAAAAACAGCCCCAAAGTCATGTTTTACAACTCGTTATTCATAAAGAGGCAATGTAGTTAAAACCGATAAAACCGAAACCGGTTATTAGAAAAACCGGTTTTTTTAAAACCGATTTTCTAATAACCGAAAACCGGTTTTAACCGGTCGATTTGCATCACTATGTCAGAGTGAGGACCATTTTTCATTTTGTTGCATTAAAAAACTCTCCTACACGTAACAAATGTGATTCACTCCCCCACCTAGCTACTAGTATTTATTAAGAATGAGGACAAATAGACCGGGCCGAGAAACCGGCTCGAACCGGATCAATCGAATCGGACCAAACCTATTTCGGTCCGGTCTTCGGTCCATCCTTTTCTTTATTTTCGGTCTTCGGTCTGGTTCGATCTTACGAAAAAACGACAATTATGTCTTGTTAGACCAAAAAATCTATATTTGTGACGCTTAAATTTATTAGTCTTAGATTATGTTCACTTCAGTTTGTACCTCGTTAGGTCAGGAAAGTTGTTCGAAGCCATCCACATCTTTTGTGGATTGTAGTTATCTCATCGTCTTAATTCCTAGCGAGGATGATAAAGTTGACCCACGCGTATCAACAAGGGATTAGTTGAGCTTAATCGCTTTCCTGATTTGACTACTCAAACCCACGTTACAAACATTAATAAGATCCACTCAAAATTATTATTATTATTATTTTAATACTACAAAAGATGAATAATTCGCTAGATAACCAATAAATTGAATTTTCAAGGCCACCATTAATATACAAACATTTAATCTATCATCATATGATAATGACAAAACATTGATGATAAAAAAATCCAAGCGACAACCATTGGCCTCTTTTGTTTTAATTCATATTTTTTGTGAAATGGACTAGGGCTGGGGCTTGTGTTGAGGCTGGGGCTGCATCCTTTCTTCATACGATGGTCGGAACAAAAATATTGGATACAACGAAATGGAAATTTTTGGTACATCAAGCCACGATCACGATCTTATAGCCTATAAATCAAATATACAATATTTATATCTATAAGAATCGTATCGAAATATTTATTAAAATAGATATATATAAAGATAAAAATGAATCATTTTGATCCTGTAATCAAAAAAGATAGTGAATTTTTTTCCTTATCCTGTGATTTAGAATTTAGAATAACAAGGTTCTCCTGGATTAAAGAAATGACAATTTATCTATAGAACATCTAGGAACAAGACAAGACGATTGAATTGAAATATCGACTAATTCTTTTGCGAGATCAAAGAAATGAAAATAAATAGAAAAGGGGGTCAACTTTATGTCCAATTCATCATCTATTAATTTGAATATCAAAAAAACGAATATAGTGATGATTCAATGGGTCAGGTCCACTTATTTTTCTTTTATTGATTTCTAATCTTTACAATGGATTTCATTGGCCTAATTCAAAATAGGAATTTTTAGTAAATTAAAATTTGTATTTTTTTAAACTTGTTTGGCAAATGGGCTGAGGCTGTGACTTATTACTGCAAAATTACTAAAAATGACGTAATTAAATAACTTTTTTGTATATAGGTGTGTTTGGATAAGGGCTTATTGGGGCTTGGGCATTTAAAATAAGCTCCGTTTGTCACGCGAGCTTATGAAGTCATAAGCCTCTATAAGCCTCAGCCCCATAAAAGGAGCTAAAAACTTTAGCCCGGGACTTATGAACCAAAAATTACTTATATACCCTTAAAAATATCTAACATACACCAAAAATTTATTTAATAATGTCCTTTTTAATAATTTTACAATAATAAGCCCTAGCCCCAGCCCATTCGCCAAACAAGTTTAAAAAAAATACAAATTTTAATTTCGGCTTATAATATAAGCACCAGCACCAGCACCAGCACCAGCACCAGCTCCAGCCCCAGCCCCAGCCCCAACCTCGACACAAGCCCCAGCCCTAGCTCCAGCTCATTACGCCAAACATACCCTATGTTAGATATTTTTTTTGGGTATATAAGTAATTTTGGTTCAAAAGCCCAGGGCTAAAGTTTTGTAGCCCCTATTATGAGGCTTATATTATAAGCCGGCTTATTTTAAAAGCCCCTTCATAAGTACGCGTGACAGACGAAACTTATTTTAAAAGGCCAAGCCCCCATAAACCCCTAAACAAACACACCCATTATCATTTGTGCTTTTAATTTAAAAGTAATGGTTTTAGATTTTGTCTCAACTCCATCTTTTCCTTTATAGAATTATATAATGCTATAACATGTTCTGCTACAACTACTTAGGGGCTGTTTCTTTATTTTTCCTTTTTAAGTAAGAGTCCTTACTTAAGAAAGAATCTGATTGAAAAATGGCATATACCATCAAATCTTGTTTCTTTTTTCTTTCTTAAAAATCTATCACAATGACTACTTTACCCTTATCATTTCCATTTATGTCAAGAACTTCACATTTCCAATTATATAAAAATCTCGAGCCAACCAACATCACCAATAATATATTTCTCAAACATTAACGTCATTGAATTTTTGGAGTATTTGCATCCATTACAGCACATACGTATTTGTATCTATCTATATATCTATACAATCTTTGTCTTATCTCTAATGGTTAAATAATTGTTTTATTAGCATTTCCCTTTTGTAAGAAAAAATGATAGTTATACAGAATAAAATCTTAAAAAGTTCGCAATAGACCATTATTAATGTCGTGTCTTGTGAATAATATAATAATAATATATATAGTAAGAGTACAAAATGCAATGGGATGCAAATTACTGTTATTGATGTGTTTTTTCATCATACACTCAATAACATCATTATAAATAAAACAACATCTCCAGTTATAATTGTTATAGGTGCAAGCAGGTCTCATATCACACTATCAAAAACACCCTACTAACTCACAAATAGGGCTGAGCATATTGAACCGAAAACTGACCCGACCCGACAAACCGACTGAAACCGGGCTGAACCGAACTGGTCCCACTTTATTCGGTTCGGTTTTCTATATTTATTTCGGTATGGTCGGTTCAGTTTCGGTTAGGTTCAAAAACGACACATATTCGGTACGAACTATACAACGTAAACCACCCGAAACTCGAACACCTGACCCGACCCCCACGACCCTTAATAATATTCGGTTTTTGGTTTCTATATTTTTATACTACACACTTTCAGTCGGGGGGGTTCTCAGGTTGGTGGATTGGGGTTGGTGGTTGGGGGGGCCATTTTTTACACTTGATTTGGTTTCTAAAAAAAACCTACTCTGATTTGGTTTCTTGGTGTTCTAACAAAAAAACCCCGAACCAAACGACTCATATATTTCGGTTTTTTGGCAATTTATTATTATTATTAAATTTTTTCCAAAACACCACAACATGACGTTGACGAGGAAGAAATTGGCCAATGGACCCCCCCAATACAAAGATCACTTATGATCTAAATTTCTCACGATATTTAAAAAAAAAAAATGATTTTGATCTTATAGCAATTCTTCATTTATTTTAGGACTAAATACAAAATATCTTTATGTTTTATATCTAATAGGAAATATTTTGCCCAAAAATAAAACTTACCTACCATACATAAACTCTTTTTTGCAATCATCTAAATTCGCCTTATACTTTGGACGTACATTTTGGTTTCTCGTATAACTTTTTGTTTGGGTTATTCGAATAATTAATCTCGGATAGAAAAAACTTAGTAATTGAATATTCACGTTTCTCAAATATTTGAATAGGCCTTTACTTGGTTTAAACGTTAGAAAACTAATTTGTATGCCTAAAACTTACACCCTAAATTAGACCTAAAAATGAAATTGATACATTTGAAAAATTAACAAGTGAAAATGATGAAAAAGGAAAAGAGTATCACACTTGTATGAATGAAGTATGTCTATCGTTATGTCTCATTGTTATACGTATATATCAACACTCTAAACGTTATATTTCACATATTGCTTTTAAAACGAGAAACTTGAATCGTTCGATCTAAAACTTAAGTTGCTCTTTGGACAGCTCAACTCGCGCTTTCTTCGAATCAATGCGAAATGTGGGTTGTTTATTTTTCTCCTGAACTCATGATACGATCATAGTTAAGATATTATCATAGTTTATTATGTTTAGGAATGTCTTGTGTTAAGAAAGTATTTATTATGTTTAACTATTTTGTTTAGAAATGTCTTTGTTTTAGGAAAATCATTTATGTTGTCTCCTTGTTTGGGAAAGTCATTAATCGGTATTTGACTAGGAAAAAGTCTTCGTGCTTATCTTGTAATTATTCGGCTATAAATACTGAATGGTTTTAATCAATAAAGGATATGTTCTGTCAAATAAATCTCTAAACCTCTCTCTTCTATCTTCTTAAGGAGCTCGTGCACGCTATCGTGGTGCAAATCTATCTCTGCTTCTTCTTTATATTCTTAAGGAGCTCGCACACGCAAAAAGTGGTGCTACTATCCGATACAACTTTTAACCAGGTCGTATCAACTCACCTCGCTTTTGAGGAGTGATATGTTCGGATCTTAGTTTTTTGTTACTCATAACCAAAAAAATTAGTGTCGACTGTCGACGTGTATGGAAAAAAAATTTATCGAATAATATTTGTCTAAAAATTAAGGAAAAGAACAAAAGAATGTAGGAAATGAGTTGTAAACTTAATTGAGACGTGGAAAGTGAAGTGTATGAGTAGGACAAAAAGTGACAGCATGGCAGTGCCAACAAGGCTGAAATATACCGTTTGACGTGGCCCCTCCAACTTTGACAATTCAACTTCATTCTCATTTCCAGGTGGCACTTAATTGGGGCTGTTGCAATTTGTCATAAAAACACATATTCCAAGTCACACCTCCAATTATATACGTATTTTTTGAGATCCCCAATAAGTTTTTACTATTTGCATAGATTAATTAAAATTATATCATGTTGTTATGCGAAGCAAAATTCTTTTACAAGAACTTTTTGGTTTCAAATTGCAATTTGTTAGAGCACATGTGAAGCTCAGTTTGTTGATACAAAAGTTGGGTTGGATTGCGTTTGGCCCGAATAAGCGGTTATTCGGGTATAGAGCACCTTGTTCTTGTACTAAGTGAATTTGTTTGAGAACCCTGCACAAGGAAAAAAGCACCGTTAATCTTATCGTGGGAGCGGATCTCACGATTAGACTCCGGCATGAGAGTAAGTGTATATTCTTTGGAGAGTAATCGAATGTGATTAGGGTTTTTGTGATACATGTACCGATGAGAATCATCCTCCTTTTATAGGCCTCATACCCCGTAGGGTTTCCTTATCTTTCGGCCCAAGACGCGTCCGATATATTCGGGATATGGCCTTATCTTGACACATTCAAATAAGGAGAGTATATCCCTTATTTTTGTAAATTATCTTTCCCTAAAATAGCTCATAAGGATATTAAACACGTTCTGGGAACCGTAATCTGGCAGTCGCGGCCCAGACTGGCGTCCGTGACCGCTACCCGTTGGCCCAAATAACGATACCAACTACAAGCCCATGATCATGTCAGTGGGTCGGGTCGGTCCACACTATACGTCATCATGTCCCCCCATTCTAGTAGGCGCGGTCGTGGCCGAGGCGCGGGTACTAAAGAGAACCTGAACCGTCATGTGGGGCCCCTCCCCTCGTAGGAGGAGAACCCTTTATCGAAAAATAGCGAAAAAACTGCTGAATGATGGGACAAATGGGCCCAGAGCTGTTTTGACGCCCCCGTAATCCTAACCATCCAAAAACAAAGTGGATGACACGTGTCAATCATCTAACCAGGCACAATTATCGAAGACGCAGTATAAATAGAGCGAGCAATCACTGTTTAAACTTTTATAGTTATCTATATAAACCTTCATTTTCACACACACAGCCGCACAAGCTCCAACATCCACGGATTTTTGTTACCGCAGGTTAATATATCACGCCCTTCTATTAAACTAGGTAAAAAATAGGTAAGGACACCATACAGCTTGAGGACGCCGTGTCCACCATATCCCATGAGTATCTGCAAGAGTTCGCATTGGAGTATTACATATCGGAAAGCATGCATCCTGAGTTGCCTGGTCCGGAGGATAACATTGTTGATTTTCCAGAAGGTAAAGTTGGTGTTTACACCAAAAATTTTGAGTATGCAAACTATCGCATCCCTATCTCGCAGTTCCTTTTCGATATCCTAGGTTATTTTCAAATCCACCTTTCGCAACTATCGGTGATAGGTGCTGCGAAAGTCAGCCATTTTGAGATTAACTGTCGTGTGTTAAACATAAGACCTACCATGAACCTATTATGTGTCTTCTACATTCCTTCATACAACTCGGGGTGGATGTCCTTCAGCAAACGTCCAGGAAAAAAAATACCCCTCAGTGCTATTCAAAGCCTCTTGATTCTTTGAAAAATTGGAACAACCGCTTCTTTTGGGTAGACGAGAGAGTATTCCCCACCGTCGTTGACTGGCGTACATCCGCCCCAAAAGACGAGAGGCCAACAGCGGACTCCTACTTCGCGGTGGATGTAGCGACGTTAAACCTTCACCGTACCCCAATCCAAAAACAACCGGAGGAGTTATTATGCTTAGTGGGGTCGAGCCGAAACTACTTCCTAAGGGACGATGAGTACCCCGAATTTCTTTATGACGATGACCGGGGTGGGTGTTCATAAATTGTCTATATTTTCTTCATACGTATAAATATATGGTAACTTACTCCTTTGTGTTCGCAGAAATAGACTTGTTCAACTTAATCAATTCCCTAAATCCCCTTAAAGTGAAGACCGGGGCTCGTCCTCGTCTTTCTCATGAGGTACCCCTACTGACTGCTACCTGCAAGCCGCGTTATTAATATGGAGAATATGCCCGCGACCTCAGTATCTTCAGAGACACCCCCCGTCATCGTGAAGTCACCCCTGGACTTCTCGAATGAAGAATCGCTCCAACTGCTTACTGAGGGGGATGAGACTGAAACCCAGGTCCCAGCCGTAGTGGCCCCGGAAGTGCCTCGTGCCGAGAATCCAACGGCCACGGAGGTCGTTCCAGAACTGAATCTGGAAAAAAAAGCGGCTGCCATGGGGCCTCCACTAAACAATAGGTGCCGCAAGAGGGATAAGGGTGAGGCAGAGGCAAACGTACCTCCCAAGGTTCTAAGGAAAGATCATGCCTCGGTCCACCCCCAGCCAAGTACTTCGGTCGTGCTACAAAGTGTGAGCGAGCCGGACCCGCTATCCTATGCACAGCCGCAGCCACTCCCTGAGCAGGATATTGCTCAGTAAGTAATTTCATCCATGATGTCGTCAATCTTTTCTCTTTTTTTGTATATATGTATATCCACAGGTGTATCCCTACTAACAAACCATCCTTGGTTCGTTAATGTAGATCTTCCAAGAAAGCTGCTGCCGCAGAAGATCCGGACTCTGAGAAGTCCATCTCGTTCGCCTCCATGGGCGGCCCACCAGAAGACATATATCAGCCTGGGTGGGGTGTGACCAACAACTGTCGCCTGGACACCCCAAAGGCCTGCCAAGACATGGTGGACCACATAGTACCGCCAGGGTACTTTTCATTGTTGCACCACGTGCCCAATGATGACTTCCTAGGCCAATATAATGTAAACCTGGAGCGGAAAGTGGCAATGGGTTCCCAGTTGAGGCTCAGGTTTGAACAAGAGGCCAAACTATTAAAGAAAGCAGTGGCTCGAGTAGCCAGACGAGATCAGAGAATCCAGGCTAGGGAAGTAGAGATAAAAATTTTGAGGCTGAGGCTGATATGAAAAAACCCGCGGAGGCCAAAAATGCGGAACTCTCAAAGGAATTGGATATCCTCCGCATCCAGCTCTCCGATCTTCAAGTGAGCAATAAGCAGCTGACCCAGTAAGTGTCTACTCTCTAGGGTCAAGTTACGGGAGAAGAAAAAATAAAAGCTGCTTTCGAAGATTTCAAGAAGTATGAGGATGACCGGGTGACCTCACGATGTTCGAAAATAGATGCAAGGCTGGACGCACTCAGCATAGATTTTGATGAGGAGTTGTACCCTCATATGCTGACGGCGATCGCAGGTCGTCGATGGGTGATCGGGCATGGCCTACGCTTAGCCGTGATGAAATGTGCTGAGTCTATGGAGCTGAGGCAGGTGTTTGCCAATGTAGTGTTTGCTGGGATTGCCAAAGGCATGAGTGAAGGGCTTAGACATGGTGTAGAGCATGGGAAAGCTAAGTTGGACTTAGCGGCTGTCGAGGCGTACGACCCTAAGGCTGATGATAAATTCACCACGGCCCTTCAGGCTCTAAAGGATTTGGAGTATCCTTTAGTCGATCAGCTGGAGCGGTTGAAGGATGCCCCCATAGACTTAGTTATGGCATCCCTACACTTGAAGAGCGATACCGGAGAGGATGCTCCACAATTCATCCGTGATCTTAGCCCTAGTTCTTCCCAGCTCAAAATACCTGTGTACCCGGAGGTACGTAACCCTAAAAACCCCTGGCTTTTGAAGAGGAAATTTTGTTGGAAGACGTCATCGCGGCTAACATAAGCCGCGCCGAGAAGAAGAAAAAAAGCAGGGTGGTATGCCGCACCCATGAGGTCGGTTCAGCCCATCATGCTAGATCTGATGGTGTTCCTGTGTTCGTGCCTACCGTAGCTCCTCAAGGTCTAAAAATCATGTTGGCGGACGTTGCTACACAAACTGAGGTATCTGAAGATGAGGGATCTCCGAGGCTGCTTAGGTCCAAATGCTTACCTCATATGTTTAATTTGGAGTGGTCATAGTACCGTCTGTGGTACTTAGACAATTTTTTGGTTTGTAATATATACACGTATGTCCGTGATTAACAATGTACGTGAACAATGTTTATAATTTATCATAACGCACTTGTAGTGTCTTATATGCTCCGTGGGAGTCTTTTCTTATATACCTAACGTCTTAAGTATACATAAAGGACACAGAGTCCGTGGCCACTGGGTTTGCAACCCTCTTATGCGGCAAGCCAATTATGAGGATGCTTAGCCTATAATTATCCAGAGATAACGACAAATAATATGAATTAAAGACAAAAGAGAAATTCACTAAAAAGTTTAACTTTTCATATAAAAGAGGCGTTGGGTTAGCTAGACCCAGCGGAGTTTTATTCATGTCCTAAAAACAAAACCAAAAAGATAGAATACATGGATTACTTTATTACGAGTCTTTATTTTAGTGTAAATTCATCCATGCATTAGTCGTGGCTCAGAGATAACACTTTTTGAGATTGGCGATGTTCCACGTCCTTGGGAGGACTATCCCGTCCGTAGATCTTAGCTTCTATGCTCCATCTCCCAGTGATTCCATTACCTCGTAAGGTCCTTCCCACTTTGGACCAAGCTTTCCTCTATCTACGGCATGACTGGCGTCATTACTACGATAGACAAAATCTCCTGGCCTGAAAGTAACGCCTCTGACTCTAGCATTGTAGTACTTTTTTATATTCAACTTGGCCTTAGCTTCACGGATTGTCGCGCGCTCGCGTCTTTCTTCAAGGAGATCCAAGTTTAGCCGTAGCTCTTCATCATTGTGCACGACATCTACTACCGCGGTGCGGTATGTTGGCATTCCGATTTCTGCAGGTATAACGAATTTCGTCCCATAGGTCAGGGAGAACGGAGTGTCATCATTGCTTGACTTGATCATCGTACGATGGGCCCAAAGGACATGGGGGAGTTCTTCCAGCCAATTCTTGTTTCCTTCGCCGAGGCGAGCCTTAATTCCTTCACCCAAGCTTCTATTTGGACTGCAGATGTTTTACCGAGGCGAAATGTTGTATGATATTTAACTTTTCGCACCAATCTTTGAATGGGTCGCCACTGAACTGTTTGCCGTTGTTCGAGACTATCTCTCCGGGGAGTCCAAAGCGGCATACTATGTTATCCCATACAAACTTCTTCACTTGAGTGCCGCTAATTGTCGCCACGGCCTTTGCTTCTACCACTTTGTGAAATAATCTACAGTGACTATCAAGAACTTGACCTTCTCTGGCCCTTCTGGGAAAGGAACTGCGATATCAATCCCCCATTTGTAGAATGGCCACGGAGCCGTAATGGGAGTCAACGGTTACTGAGGGTGTCTTGGCACGGGACGGTGTACCTGGCAATCCTTACACTTGCGTATCATATCCCGTGCATCTCGATGCATGGTTGACCAATAATATCCAGACCGCATGGCCTGGCTACTACGAATCGCGGCCCCGCGTGCATACTGCACAATCCCTCGTGAATCTCTCGGATTACGTAATCCGCTTGAAGTGGCCCGACGCACCTTAGCCATGGCTTCAAGAACGAGCGCCGGTAGAGAATCCCTTCCCATAATTCGTATTGTCTAGCCTTAATGCGGAGTTTGCTTACCTTTTTACGATCGTCTGGAAGAGTTCTATTTTTCAAATATTCTAATATCGGCGTCATCCATGTTGGTCCTTCTTCCTCTACCACGGCCGCCACTTCTTTCTCTTGTATGGATTTTTCTTTAAGTATTTCGACCAGGACTTGTTTTGATAAATGTGCAAAGCTGGTTGACGCGATTTTGCTCAGGGCATCTGCTTTCTTGTTTTTACTTCTTGGGACTTGGCTTATGGAAAAACTGTCAAATCCGCCAACCAAGCTTTTGGTCTTCTCGAGGTATTTGATCATATTGTCTTCCTTTGCAATGTATGTCCCGAGAACTTGGTTTGCTACCAGTTAAGAGTCAACGCTCAATTGTACATTGCGTACTCCTATTTGCGCCGCTATCCGTAGCCCCACTATTAGCGCTTCATATTCTGCCTCGTTGTTGGAAGCGACGAATTAGAATCTTAGTGCGTAGGTGAATTCCATCCCTTTTGGACTCGTTAGTATCAGTCCAGCGCCTGATCCATCAACGCATGACGAACCATCCGTGAATAGTGTCCACGGCTCTTGTGGAACCTCTTTCACTTATGTATTTGCTGGAACTTCATCGGGTTTCTCAACGAGGAAATCTGCTAGGATCTGGCCTTTCACAGATGTCCGTGGTCGGTGTGTGATATTGTGTTCTCCTAGCATAACGCTCCACTTTTGCAATCGCCCCGCTACATCGGGACGCGAGATAATTTGCTTAATGGGCTGGTTTGTGATAACTGCAACATGATGGGCTTGGAAATATCTTCGTAGCCGCTTGGCAGCGTAGACCAGCGCCTGGATGAGCTTTTCCATCGGGGTATAGTTTAACTCAGCGCCTTGCAAAGCCCGACTTACGAAGTAGACTAGGGTCTGGATCGTATCTCTCTCTGTCATCAAGACCGCACCAACTGCTCCATGGGAGGCAGACAAGTACATTATTAGTTCCTCCTTTGGTCTTCAATCCACCATGGAATTTACCTTTTCTAGGTGCCAAAGGATTGACTAGCCCTGAGCAAACGGCTACAGGTAAAGGCATATCAAATCCGTTGATGGCTGTAATGGTTTGCCAAAAACCATATGGTATTCAACTCACCAATGTTTCAAGTACTGAGAGTTGAAATGGTTTTCAGTTAACCATGGACATACACCTTTCTGGTGGCCAAAGAACTGACTACTCCAGAGTTAATGGCTAACTGGTAAAGAGACATCAAATCCATTTAAAATTTTCAATGATTCACCTCTCACAGGAGTTAACACACCTGGAAGTGATGAGAATAGACTGAAACTTTATGATTTGATGTACATAATTGTCAATGTTGCTGATATAACGGATTGCTGAAGAAGTTTGAAGAATAGTTGACTGCAAGAGTAAAAGTCCTCTGGTGATAAAGACAGTTTGGGTGATGATGCATCCAAACAGGGGAGGATTGATATTGGTGATATTAATACTGATGCAGAGATTACATTAATTGATGAAACTCAGGGGAGGATAAATGATATTATTGCTGATGAAGATATTACCCTGATTCCTAAATTAATCATAAAACTGCTTAAGATGTAAAGAAGTGTTTGGAAGCATCCTCCTAGAGATTAAGAAGCTTTTAATGAAGAAACTTGATGATTAATCCAGATGAATATCAATTTTAGGGGAGGATTGTTGGGAATTAAAAGTCTTCTTAATACTGTTAAATATTAATGCTACTAGTCAATGATAAAAGAGAAGTTTCAACTAGAGACATTAATGTTGATTGAAGACATTAATGATGATTGAAGACTTTTTGATTGAAGACATTAATGATAATTGAAGACTTTTGATTAATGTTGACCACATAGTTAGAAACATATTGAATACTTAATTATGGTATTTAATATGGTTGACTAGATTGTTGGGAAATATATTGTAAAAGACTTAATACTGGTAGTATAACAGTTAAGTCTGGTAGTATTAGTTAATACTGGCAGTACTAATATTAAGTCTGGCAGTATTATAGTTAGTACTAGTAGAGTGGCAGTACCAGTTAAGTCTGTTGTAATTATAGTAATAGTTATCAATTAGCGTTGATTTAGGAAGAGATAAGCATTATCTCTTAACGCGTTTAGGGTTCCTTAATCTTCAAAAGGATGATTATGATACGTGGGCGATGGAGATGGAACATTATCTTGAGTATATAGATAATGAGGTCTGGAAAGTGATTCAGAATGGGAACTCAAAGAAGAGAGTCACCAAAGGTAAGGATGGTGTATACAGGGTTCTTCCTCCAACCACACAGGAAGAACAGTTTGCTGATGAGAAAGAAAGGAAAGCTAGAACACTATTGTTAATGGCTGTTCCAAAAGATCATCTCAGACGTTTTCATGGCATGGATGATGCCAAAGAGATCTGGGCAGCCATCAAGACACGATTTGGTGGTAATGGGAACTCGAAGAAAATGCAAAGGAAGCCAGTGAGAACTGAAAAGGAAGCCTTGATGACCATTGATGAAGGTCAAATCAATTGGGTAGAGCAGACTGCAGATGAGGAACTCAATCATGCTCTAATGGCTTTCACTGTGAATAATGAGGTATCAATGTGCTCTAAATTATGTTTAGATTCATATAATGCTCTTCAAGCTAAGTATGATGAATTGCAATCTGAATTTGGTGACCAAGAAGCTGCCTTAACTGCCCATAAGCTAGGTCTTAAGAAATTAGAATCTCAGCTTAGAGCCTCCCACAAACAGCAAATTTCCTTAAATGAAAAATTACATTTTCAAGCTAATCAAATTTTTGAAAAAGATGAAAAGCTAAAAATCACCAATCTGACTCAAGAAACCTTGTTAGGGCCAACATTCAGACTTCTCAAAGGCACTCGTTCCAATTATGCTGAGTTGGAGTATGACTTTGAAGAATGTTACAAAGCCTTATCGGAGAAACTTAATTGGGAGAAACTAGAAGGCGATGACTATCCATTTGATCTTACCAAACCCCTACCTTTAGTTATGAGTAGAAATCATCAAAAGGTACCGGTTTATTACTTCTTCAAAAACGATCTCAAGTATCTGCAAGGAGGAAATTTTACTATGACCTACACGACTTCTTTAACGAAGAAAAAGGCTTCACAATATGATTTTCCAGGCATTGAAGACATGGTTCCAAACATTTGGAGTCCTGTCAAAGTCGCCTATGATAAACATGCACTTTGGGGTATTTCTTATTGGAGAGATCAACGTAAGTCCTTCTATGGATATGCACGGGGCTTGGAATCATGACATGATGTATATTCTATTAAACGTATTCTGGCAGTAACTCAGGTCGAGGTAATGAGGAAACATGGGTATAGGTATCTGAAAGATATTGTAGTCGAAAGAGCCGAGACGACCTTTACACATTCAAGGATAGGTGACTTTCCACGTCTTTGTATTATTGACATAGAGGACATGTGATCCGACTAAAATATATATAGAATATATTATATATATTATATATATAAATAATATACTATATATATATATATATATATAAATTATTATAATATCAAAAAGTAATAATAAAGAGAGGTATTCCGATAGATATAAAAAATTACTTTAGGAAAATATAGTCTTTTTATCTTCCGAGTGTCGTATCCCCGACGAGAGATGAATTTTGAGAATCGCACCGACAGTAATCTGTTTTGTATGCTTTAATTATCCAAATATTTTTGTATTTGGTTTTAAATCTAATTTTAATCCTAAAAATTACCAATCTAACATTCTAATAATAATACTACCAATATAAAGCTAATTGGATCTAAAAGATATTTAGGAGACGAAAATGCTTGCTAAGTGACATGAAAAGTCCATCAAGTGTGAATTAAGGTTTTACTTAATGAATTAATTTTCTTAGAAAAGATAATTATTTCACAACGTTGGCTTATATTGACAAAAACCTCTTAAAAAGATACTAATTACTAGATGTGTAGTTTGATTATTTTTTCGGATTTTGCCCTTTAAAACATTCAAACTACAAATCTAAATAATTGAAGATTATTAATTAACAAACCTTTTTACAATCCACACTTAATGTCCAATCCACAAATCACTTAGCAAGCACTAAAAAAAACTACTCACTAGCAACAATCATTCTAATAAGCATCAACATAGTATAGAACTACAAATTATGCTACTTTATACTATTAATTTAAAAAGGAAGAAGATTAGAACCCGAATGAAAGACCCGGAAATAAACGAATACCACCCGATTTATTTAGCTAAAACAAATATTTAAATTCGGTCTACTAAATAAACCCTTAAGCTCCGCGCCTCATGAGTAGACTGGTACCAAAATCACAAATCAAATACAAACTGTTAAGATATAAGAGTTATACTAAACTTGCAAATTCAATAAATCTATTCCACTCTGGCCCAATGATTAATTTTTCCCCCCACCAAACCAAACCATACAAAGCCCATGCTTCTCCACTTTAAACGGCCCAATTACTAGTATGGGTCCTAATCTTAGTCCAAAACGCAGGCCCAGGTTAAATTTCCACAAACCAAACGCATCCAGTTGACAAAAATCAAATGAGAAACTAGCTTATCTATTTTAATTATCTCTAATAAGCTAAAGCTCGAATCAAATAAGCTCACACGAATAAGCTAACATACGAATAAGCTTCAACACAGAAATAAGCCACAATTTTACTTAAACGAGCAACTAAAAGCAACGAGCACGAGCTACTAGCAAATCTAAAACGAGATTAATAACTATCAAGCACTTACAAATAAGCAATCTCAATAAGCCAGAATCACCATGAATACTAGATGAGTAATTTTAATAACTAAATAAGCACTTAAAACTAGTAACTCTTTAAAACCAAGGCAATAAGCTAAACGATTTTAAGCTAAAACAAGATTTAAGCTAAATCTACTATATAAGCCAATACAAAAACGAAAATAGCACTAAGTAAGCAACGAAAACAGCAACAAATGATTTTTATAAGCTAAAAGCATTCGAACTTCTCAAATAGCAAAACGAATAAGCCAATAATACTAAAGAAAACTTGTCTAGATGATATAAGCTCAAATGAAATGAAATAAGCTATTTAGAAGCTTATTTTATCAGATAATAAGAGCTTCTAATAACTCAAAAATGAATTAAGCACGACAATAAGCTACATCTGAGCTTATTAGAGCTTAGTATTCGAAAAGTTCCTTAAAAAACTAATAAGAATGAATTCAAATAAGCATTAGAGAGCTATAGGAGTCGATCATTCAGCATTTAAAGGAGCTTTGAGACTAATAAGCTAAGAGAATAAGCTCGAAAACAAAGCTTATTTAATAAGCTAACACGTAAAAAGGAAAAAGAACAAATAAGCTTACATAATAAGCAAACCACGAATTACAATAAGCTTCAAACCATTTTTATTACAAAATCTCAATAAGCTTGTGAAATAATCTTGATACAATAAGCCAAAAAAATAAAATAAGTTATCACTAAACAAAAATAAGCTAAAAATAAGAAAAAGAAACTTAAAACTAAATTTTCCTCAGTGTCTCAAAATAGAGGGGAGCATGTGCTTTTATAGAGTGTGAGGGGGGTGATATTGTAAATTTGGCCCAATCATTTGGGAATATTGAGCCAATGATTGCACACGGTCCAATGTCACATAAAACACGGAATGGCCAAATAAAATAAAAGGCTCCAGTCGTTGGAAGGTGACTCGCGTCCCCTTTTGAATGCTTCATTTGTAGTCAAACAGTGTCCTTACGTGTGGATCCTTAAATGAATTGGAATTGTAATTGTGAGAAAGTACATTTCCCCTCCCCCCGCCATGGTGTCCCCTATGTTTACTCGTCTATCCAATTGTAATATAGCAGTCACGGTACAGTTTAGAATTAATTTAGAATTCATGTGATCGTAGACGTCCACGATGATGTCACTCCTATATTTTAGATTTAATTATCTTGGGCTTTTATAATGGGCTAAGATAGTTTGGGCTGGCCCGACCCATAAAATGGGTTACGGGCTGGCCCATTAAGATCCAAAGACACCGTTGGACTCGTTTTTTGGTGCTCTTTGCAATGGAATGCTCGGGACTTTTCACGACTTTGTCTTGATTTTGAATAATAGGCACTCTTGATCGTGATGAACCCGTAACTACTCGTTTTTGCTCCGTTTTCAATCATTTTTACATGCATGACATAAAAATACCAAACAACCATATTTGCAAGATAATCATCCATATTTTAGCATTTGTAGTCCGATTAATAGTGTTTTCCGGGGTATAAACGATGTGTGTTTTAGCACACATCAAACTCCCCCACACTAAGCCATTGCTGGTCCCACACGCAATGTTAATAAAATAAACCCGGAAATAAATAATTTTATCCCCCTTTAACTTATGACCCCTCACAATCAAACAAGAACTAGAAAATGTCCATTAACAAGGTTCAAAAATTATTTAATTCGCAAACACCCCCGTTTTAACCACTTATTCAATAATAGATAAAATCAAAGATAAAATTTTAATATAATTTATTTAAAAGCTTTAAGAACGGGAGTTCGTCATCCTTGACTTTTCACAATCCCCAAACCAAGCTTAAAACGAAATCACAGCCAAATATAAGATTAGATGCTAACACTACTCATAAATGCTAATTGTGTAAATATAAACTTAACTTTTCGCTCTCATTATTCCTAAATCCTCTAAGGATTTTATTATTATTATTATTAATGACAAATAAATTATGGCCTTATTTATATAAAGTAAACCCGGTATAGGCCATAATTAGTTTGAAATTATTTCCTAAAGAGACGATATGGTGAGAATAAGGTCCACATTAAGGTTCTAATTTCGCATGATTTAGGGGTTATCCTTTTTATTTCATCTAAAACAACTCAACAACGAGTCCATAGACGGAGTCTTTATTTAGATAACCCCGGAGTCGAAATTTGGCTTTATTATTATTATTATTGTTATTATTATTGCAACATTATTAAACATCGGTCCTTTAAACAACTGACACATCGGGCGTCCTAACCGACAAGAGCAAGTAGTCTTATTTCGACCTCGGTAATTTCCTCGACCTTTTTGAAGGCTGCAACATCCGGAGCGAACCGACCAAGAATTCTGCAAACTTTTATCAGTCTCGGATTATTATTCTTACTATGGGCCTTCTTTTGAAGACTGCCACATCAGGAGCGAACCGACCAGAGACAGTAAACTTTTATCAGCCCACGTTTTTTAATTATTATTATTATTACCTCCACCCTTTAAACGACTGTCACATCGGTATGCGAGCCGACCATGATCCAGAAGTCTTAGTTCGGCTTCGGTTTATTATTACATTATAGCCAAATTTCAAGTCATGTGGTCTTTTAACAACTGCCACATCGGTATGCGAGCCAACCATGGTCCAGGAGTCTATTTCCCCACAACACTGACAAAACCTCGATGTGTACCTTACTTTCACCAGAAGGAATCTCTAACGAAGGGATCAAACTAAGAATCGCAAAAACCAAAATAACTTTATTTATTTAACAATTATATAATATTTATTAAGCTGGTGGGAGCAAAAAGCCACAATAAACCTCTGTGAGCTCTAAAGAGATCCAACTACTCCACGCTTAGCATCTAACTTATATAAAACTCTATCATTTTTCGTTCTTTGTAAAATTTTAAAGTTAAGCAAACGCTTAGTCTAAAAAGCTAAGGGAAAAGCTAAAGTGCAAAACTCAGTCAAGTCAAAAGCTACCTACATCTACGGGCCTAATTATTCGCATATCTAATAATTTTTTTTTAATATTTATATAAAAGAAAAAATAAAAGGAAAATATTTTTGGATTTTTATAAAAAATAAGGAAATGAAAATATTTTTGGATTTTTTGAATAAAAGAAAATAAAATATTTTTGAATTTTTTATATTTTTTTATATTTTTTTTGTATTTTTATATTTTTAATATTATACGAAAATAAACTTTCAAGACGAAATGATCTTCAAGGCACTAACTTCAAACACCATGTGAAAATCGTACAACTCTCCCCGGCAGCGGCGCAAAAAACGGATTCGATAAAAAATATATAATATATAATATCAAATAGTAATAATATAGAGAATATTACGTATAGATATAAAAATTACTTTAGAAAAAGTAATAGTTTTATCTTCCGAGTGTCGTATTCCGACGAGAGATGAATTTGAGATCCACGAAAGTATCCTGTTTGATGCTTGAATATCAAATATTTTTGTTTTTGGTTTTAAAACTAATTTTAATCACTAAAAATTACCAATCTAAAATTACTAATAATAATACTACCGAATATAAAGCTAATTGATCTAAAAGATATTTAGGAGACGAAAATGCTTGCTAAGTGACATGAAAAGTCCATCAAGTGTGAATTAAGGTTTTACTTAATGAATTAATTTCCTTAGAAAAGATAATTATCTCACAACGTTAGCTTATATTGACAAAAACCTCTTAAAAAGATACTAATTACTAGATGTGTAGTTTGATTATTTTTCTGGATTTTGCCCTTTAAAACATTCAAACTACAAATCTAAATAATCGAAGATTATTAATTAACAAACCTTTTTACAATCCACACTTAATTTCTAATCCACAAATCACTTAGCAAGCACTACAAAAAAACTATCAACACATAGCAACATCATCTAATCAGCACACAATATTATAAAACTACAATTATCTACTTTTAATATATATAATTATTAAAGTTACTATTGATTTAAAAAGGAAGAAGATTAGAACCCGAATGGAAGACCCACAAATAAACGAATACCACCCGATTTATTTAGCTAAAGCAAATAATCAAATTTGGTCTAACTAAATAAACCCTTAAGCTCCGCGCCTCATGAGTAGACCGGTACCAAAATTACAAATCAAATACAAACTGTTAAGATTTAAGAGTTATACTAAACTTGCAAATTCAATAAATCTATTCCACTCTGGCCCAACGATTAATTCACAAACCAAACGCAGCCCAGGCTTTCCTACTTACGGCCTAATTACTAGTATGGGTCCTAATCTTAGTCTAAAACGCAGGCCCAGGTTAAATTTCCACAAACCAAACGCATCCAGTTGACAAAAATCAAATGAGAAACTAGCTTATCTTTTTTAATTATCTCTAATAAGATAAAGCTCGAACTAAATAAGCTCACACGAATAAGCTAACATACGAATAAGCTTCAACACAGAAATAAGCCACAATTTTACTTAAACGAACAACTAAAAGCAACGAGCACGAGCTACTAGCAAATCTAAAACGAGATTAATAACTATCAAGCACTTACAAATAAAGATTTAAGCTAAATCTACTATATAAGCTAATACAAAAACGATAATAGCACTAAGTAAGCAATGAAAACAGCAACAAATGATTTTTTTAAGCTAAAAGCATTCGAACTTCTCAAATAGCAAAATGAATAAGCCAATAATGCTAAAGAAAACTTGTCTAGATGATATAAGCTCAAATGAAATGAAATAAGCTATTTAGAAGCTTATTTTATCAGATAATAAGAGCTTCTAATAACTCAAAAATGAATTAAGCACGACAATAAGCTACATCTGAGCTTATTAGAGCTTATTATTCAAAAAGTCTTAAAAAACTAATAAGAATGATTCAAATAAGCTTTAGAGAGCTTATAAGAGTCGATCTTTCAGCTATTAAGGAGCTTTGAGACTAATAAGCTCAGAGAATAAGCTCGAAAACACAGCTTATTTAATAAGCTAACACGTAAAAAGGAAAAAGAACAAATAAGCTTACATAATAAGCAAACCACGAATTACAATAAGCTTCAAAAACAATTTTTATACAAAAACTTCATAAGCTATGAGTGAAATAATCTTGATACAATAAGCCAAAAAAATAAAATAAATTTATCACTAAACAAAAATAGCGAAAAATAAGGAAAATGTGAAAACTTAAAAACTAAATTTTTCCTCAGTGTCTCAAATTAGGGAGCATGTGTTTTAAAGAGTGTGAGGGGGGGATATTGTAAATTATTGGGCCCAATCAGTTGGAATATTGAGCCAATGATTGCACATCGGTCCCAATGTCACACGGAATGGCCAAATAAATAAAGAGGATCCAACCGTTTGGAAGGTGACACGCGTCCCTTTTGAATGCTTCATTTGTACGCAGCATTGTCCTTCGTTGGATCCATTTGAAATGAATTTGGAATTGTAATTTTGAGAAGTAAATTTCCCCCGCCATGTGTCCTATGTTTACTCGTCTTCCAATTGTAAGTGCGCAGTCACGTGCTAGTTTAGGAATTAATTTAGAAGCATGTGATCGTGACGTCACGATGATGTCACTTCTATATTTCAGATTTAATTATCTTGGGCTTTTATAATGGGCTAAGATAGTTTGGGCTGGCCCGACCCATAAAATGGGTTACGGGTTGGCCCATTAAGATTCGAGGACACCGTTAGACTCGTTTTTCTGTGCTCTTTCCAATGGCATGCTCGGGGACTTTTCACGACTTTGTCTTGATTATGAATAATAGGCACTCTTGATCGCAATGAACCCGTAACTACCCGTTTTTGCTCCGTTTTTAATCATTTTTACCTGCATGACATAAAAATACCAAACAACCATATTTGCAAGATAATCATCCATATTTTAGCATTTTTAGTGCGATTAATAGTGTTTTCCGGGGTATAAACGATGTGTGTTTTAGCACACATCAACATGCTCCTCCTTGTTGTTTAGAATCGACTCACAAATCTCTCGGGCGATGATGTTTCTGACTTCGCAATAGCATTAAGAATGTTCACCAGAAGCTTGGTTATTCAGAAGCGAGTCCAAGATCTTCAACTCGAGTCCGAAAGTTTTACCAGAAGAAGATCAAAACGCACCAAGCCCAAAAACTACCAAACCCTAATCAGGAAAGGGACCCATACACTCCATATCAAGGCCCTCAAGGATTCATTAATGTTGACAACCTAGGGAGAAACAGGTTGATACGATCAGATGAACTCTACAAGTTTTAGTGAAAGGACAATATCTGGCTTGTAACCGAACTTCGCGGGATGACCTCATCACAAAGAAATCCGAAGGAGTAACCTACCAAAGAAAGATGGAGTTCATTGGAAAAAAAAAGAGTATATCATGATCAAGCGATTGATAAGCAGCTGAAAGAAAGAAGGGATGAAGAGGAGCCTCAAAAAGATTTGTTGGTGGAAGCACAACGGAACTTACCTCACAGGCTTACGTACAACGAACAATATGACCTTTGACATATTGGTTCGATCATCATAAGGTTATTTCGTAATATTTTAAAACTTGTGAATATGTATATATTACGATGGTAGACTTAAAAATTAGGCCACATATAGTATTTTGAGTATGAATTTTCAAGAATTTTCTTATAAATTCAAAAAAATTCAAATTAACATACTCAAACACCATATAATACCCTCATAAGTTGAGGAGGAACATTAATATGTTCCAATAATCGGCTTGTTAATAATTGGACATTTTTCTCCCCGAATGCATATATATTTTATCAATTAATATCCAAAATATTAAAAGATTTAACATTTTTGATAGGGAGAGAAAATGCGATTAAAATATATGGCTAATAATGTGATTTGTATGATCTCAATTGTACGCTAACCCGTATATGTGCTAAAATCTTTTGATTAATCGATGCACGTATGAAGGGGGGGCAAATGGTTAAGTGATGGCTGAAATATGGAAGTACCAAAGCCCGACCTCTTAAATTATTGTATTGGAGTTATAAGGTGGTTAAGTTTAGGTATCCATTCCTATGATCCAGTCAGAACCGGAGGGATCTACCCAGGGATATTCCACTAGATAGTGTAGAAGTCCTTAGGTATGAAAAAAGGAGTAAAGTGAGATTAAGGGAAAAGTACCGACTGAGATGGAGCTAGTACTAGAACAAACCCAACAAGGTACTAGTTATGAAGTCTCGGTAAGCGCTGAAGGGGTTGAAGAATTAAAAAAGAAAAGTTAAGATAAAGGGTGAAAAGAAAGAAGCCCTCCTTACACTTAGGCAGAAACCGGGTCAATACATCTGCTGTCAAGAATCACAAAGATGATTGCTGACATTAAGACTGCACAGTGAACCCCGGTTGCAATGCGCAACCTCCCTAGTCCACTAGAAATCTCTCAATAGATTTTATGTTTCATTTCTCACGGAGATTACAGGCATTTCTATCAACTTTCTCACTCCGAGTTAGATGGTATTAAAAAGGTGGCAGTTTGCTCCAGCTTCCGATCACTAAAACTAAAGTGCACTATTGAGTCTAGACCCAAAAGAGATCATCCATAAATCTCATTAGGACACTAACAAATAAGTTGTTGTTAAAATTATGCATTATGCTTGCTAATTCACATAATGTGAAATACAAGAAATATATTACGATTCCTACGCATTATCCGTGTGATTTTGCCTGAACATCCGAGTGATACTTAAGTATTCACAGTGAAGATGGAAATCCTGTTTGAGCCAACATCAAACAAGCTCTTGGTAGGTGACTTGTGAGATCCTATAAGGATCGAGCTTGTGATACTGGATATCAATTCGGTCCAGCTTATGAATTGATAAATTTTGAAAAAGATAAAACTAATGGTGTGTCATAAAAACCGTTTGCAATTTGACACACCGACTGATTTTCTTAATCGATTTTCAATCTTATGTCCATAGGAAGCCTCACAAGGGTATCTAGACATAGGAAAGACGAACACGAATTGATGGCTTGATCGAGAAGATAGTAACTTACCGGTTCACTCTTACTGTGTTGTCTGCTTTGAGACACTCTGGTAATAAGAACAGCTAGTGCAGCTGTGAAACCCTGTCAAGGAGATTCTTTTGAATTCTACCTGATCAAAGGCAGTATTTATACTGAATAACGGGGAACCGTGGTTGTTACAACCGTATTCGACGAAGTGACAAAGCCACTTTCGTCCATATATGTTGTTTATCACTAACCCATTCATGCAGGTTTCCTAACGGTGGTAGTAGTTTCCCGATGACAAGTCGAAGCCAATACCACATGCTCATACTCGACCGACATATATAAAGACATCATGAAAGCTCAAGTACATGTTTCAAGACTTCCGCTACTCTGATACCGTACGTCTTTCTTGAAGCGACAAAGTATTAAGTTGATACCGTACGTCCTCCATAAAGTGACGAAGTGTTAAAGTTAAAGAATTTCAAGAAAGATGTCTTATTCAAGCTTTCAAGACCAAGAAACAACAACAGTATGAGCATGTTGGTCCAGAAGTCACAAGATCACAAGAAGGCAAAAGATCACAAGATGATGATAAGAGATTATGCTTGGTTGATGATCTCAAAGAAGTTCTAAATCACATTCATATCAAGTCAAAGATACAAGTCAAAGCCTAAAGTCAATGATCACTACATCAATTCACAAGTTAAAGATTGAAGTTAAAGACTACGAGCTCAAGACTAAAGTCAAAGCATAGTATGCTAGGTTTAAGTTTTTGTAAATTGGAGTGACCTCCCTTAGGGGGAGATTGTTAGGAATACGAAAAGTATCGGTCACTTCCAATATAGATAGTCGTAGCTCGTAGATTAATCATATGTAATGTTAGTAAGCTAACCGGGCCAAAGACACATGGAAAGCCCATGACTAAGCCCATGGCCGGTTATAGCTTGATGTATTTATACCCTCTCCACACATGGAGAGGGTGTTGGTTGTTCATTTTCTCACATAGTAATCTTATTGTTCTTTTCTTTGTTTCTCTCTCTAAGTGTTCATCCAACCACCTCTTTCTCTCTCTAAAACCCTAAACGAATCCATCATCTATATGTGTTAAGATATTCTACATCCAAGTCTGTAGAAAAACCATTACCTTTCTTTAAAACCCTAAAAAGGTGTATAAAGAAAAGCGATTTGTAGGGATTTTACATCTAATAACAATTATAAATCACGAGTACGCGGCGGAGAAACATCCCAAAGGGATTTCATATGATGCACACAGATTAACATATAATTTAATGTACCTCTTGTTATCGAATTCGGTTGAATCAACGAAGCAACGAATGGAGACCACTTCTCTAAGAAAAACCTACGAAACAATATAAAGTCACCAAAGTAGGTGACCTCTATGGATTATTCCACACTACACATCCTTTATTACTACCCGAATGCTAGTTCTTGATTCATGATCAAACAACGAAACTAACGGTTTCATATTTATGGAAATATCGACACATAAAACCTAAGGTTTTAAATTGTTGATTGTTTTAGAGTTTTAGGAAGAATGAAAAGAGATTTCTTGTTTTTTTAAGTTGTTCCAAGAGTCCTAATAATGAATAAACCAATTCATTACTAAGGTATTTAACCTTGCCCTTCTTCAAAAGTGTCGGTGGAGGTTGACATATCTACTGAAGACCCTACATGATTATACAAAATGGGGAAGAAGTTTATTCGTATATTAAACTTCAGGGGAGTTCGTTGCTTATTGGGTTTGTCATTAATAATAGGGGAAGACTTGTTGGGATTTTTATTTTCAGTATAAGACAAAACATGAATGAAAACAAGGATGAAAAATGTAGGACCAAAGGTGTTGTCAAGAATACTACAAAAAGATAAGAATTGAAGATTTGGTCAAAGATAATGATTAGAAATAATGGTCAAAGATTAATGAATCTGGTCATAGATATTAATTTTCGGTCAAAGTAATACCTAATGAATGGTCAAAGATAATATTTTTGGTCAAAGAATACTAATTGATTTTATAATTATTATCATTGATAGTTTTCCTGTAACCTTGACTCCTTCTACTATAAAGGAGGTCAAGGTATGTAGTTTATGCATCTCATCCTAGTTAGATCTCTCCAATGAGGTCTAATAGTTAGTTATGTATTGTTATTAGTTAGTTTTTAGACGTGTTATAGTGTTTATGTATTAGTAAGCTCAAGGAATATAGGATCCATGTTACAGTTAGGTAACGTATTAATAAAAAAAGATGAGCTGATAGTTCGGTTAAAGCTTGTTCTAACAACATTACTGTTCTATATGATTTCTGCTGTGTTATTAATGTTGTTTGTAAAACATCTTCTAGAGGGCTAAAGATTCTCAACAGTGGTATCCAGAGCCACCAAAGGGGACTTTACACATGATTAAACATAGATTCAAAACCTTTTGTTTCCAAATAAAATTTCCATGTCTGCAAACGATATTTTCTCTTCATTGATGATGAGGAACCTTTCTCTACATATGATGCATCTTGAATGGAATTGTTCCAGCATCAAACAACGGAGATTGCTCTGACTAACAAAACACATAATCACCACTATACTTTTCAAACATTAAATTGTCTGTCCATCAAAGGAAGATTATGATACAGTGGCCATGAAGTTGGAACATTATCTTGAGTATATAGATAATGAGTGTCTGGGAAAGTGATTCAGAACTGGGAATCAAAGATGCGAGTCACAAAGGTACCGGATGGTGTATACAGGGTTCTTCCTTCAACCACACAGGAAGAACAGTTTGCTGATGAGAAAGAAAGGAAAAAACTAGAAATATGTTAGATGGCTGTTCCAAAGATTTTCTCAGAGTTTTCATGGCATGGATGATGCCAAAGAGATCTGGGCAGCATAAGACAGATTTGGTGGTAATCGACGAACTCGAAGAAAATGCAAAAGCTATTTTGAAACAACAGTTTGAGCATTTATATCTCATCTATGGAAAGATCTAGCAGAAAGGGTATGATATAGGTTCCAAAAACTCCTATCACAGATGGATGCACTTAGTGTGTTTGTGTAGATGGAAGATGCAAATCACAAGTTTTTGGGTCCCCTTCCTCACTGCGTGGGACAGTCTAGCCATGACAATGTAGATCGAGAAGAATTATTGAACACTGTCAATAGATGATATATATAATAATCTGAGTGTCTTTGAACAAGACATCCAAAAGAACATCATCTTCTTCTCTGGCATCTATAATGTGGCTATTTTATCACATGCCTATGCCTCTTCAGCAAGCATAAGCCAAGACACAGATCAGGAAGTTATAGTTCTTAACCACTTACTTTCCAAGGCACCACAACTGCTACTCCTGGTCTTGTGATGATGTTTTCCATTCTCTTCTTAGCCACAATGGCTGATGATGTGGATTAAATACATGAAGCACCTAGATCAATTTGATGATGTGATTTGGAAGAGATGGTTATAAATTGGCAGATTGCTTTGAGGCATATAGAGTAGAGCTCTACATAGAAGAACTGCAGATAGGCCAAGACGTTGGATGGAACTGGCATGTGCATTTTCGTCTTAGAGAAAAGTTGAATGTTTCAATTGCACATATGGGCATTTTGCTCAGGAGTTGCAAGTTTATATGTTCAAAGATAGGTAACAGGCAGGAAGCAGGTTAAAGGTCAAGAATTTCAGCAGTGCAAATTGAAAAGGAAAGCCTTGATGACCATTGATGGAGGTAGATCAATTGGGTAGAGCAGACTACAGCTTGAGGAACTCAATCATGCCTCTAATGGCTTTCACTGTGAATAATGAGGTATCAAAGTGCTCTCAAATGGTGTTTAGATTCAAATAATGCACTCTCATAGCTAAGTATGATGGAAACTGCAATCCTGATTTGGTGACCAAGAAGCTACCTTAGTTGCCCATAAGCTAGCTGTTAAGAAATTAGAATCTCAGCTTATAGCTCCCATAACAGCAATCTACTTAAATGAAAAATTAAAATTCAAGTTAATCAAATTTTTGAAAAGAATGGAAAAGTGAAAAAAGTATAGAAGAAAGAATGAAAGCTGTGAAAGACAAAGATGCTTTACAAAAAATTGTTGATTCTTGGTTTGCATCTTTAAAAATCATGGAAGCTTATTGATTGTGGGTTGAGCTAACTGTTTAGATAGGCTTTAGGATATGGCATAAAATCAATGCTGGGTCCTAGGATATGGGAAGCGATAAGTAGTGTAATTTTGCGCTTTAGGAAACCAATGCCGAGATATAATGATCTCCCATATACAGAGATTTCAAATCAGGTAGAATTACAAAGATATTCCTCATATCTTTAGTGGTGTTATACCTTGGGAACAGGAGGTACATAGAGGATTCTCTGTAGAGTATGGTAAAATTGGACTCAATCCTCAATCTCCTAGCCTACAGTGGTCTATGAATAGTTCCATTGTTTTTCACTATCTGTCATCTTTGACAGTGATGGGGAGCTTGAGATGTGTTACTGCTAGTTCTATCATTACTCACTGTCAATCCAATGACAGTGATGGCGGAGCTAAGATCTGTAATTCGACATTCAGTCCAATGGATGACCCCTATCTTGACCATATTCCTATCCTTCTATTGAGCACTGTTACATTGCCACCTAAAGACTCAACCACAAATGCCTAAACCCACACAGACAGTTGACCCTAGTTGTGCACAGCAGGTAATATTTCTTAGGAACCAATTTGGACACCAGTAAAATTACTCACCAATTCCTTTCAAATAACAGGACAGATTGGAATAAAGAATGGAAAGGGAATAGGTGAGGAATATTCTTTTGAAAGAATACCATGTTTTTGTTTGTGGAAGGTCTTTGTCACATGATTAAGGATGTTGACTATTATGAGAAGAAGATGGCAAGGGAAGCTGCTCTTAAGAGCAAAAGGGTGTTTCATGCTGATGTTAGGCAGGCTACACCAGCCTGGACTAATGCTAACAGGGTGAATAAAGCAAATCAGTTCACTCCCAGACCTGTACAACTAAGTAGCATTAGACCCAACCGTAGTACTGTTAGCAGAACTGTTAAAACTGGTAGGGAAAATGTTAATACTGGTCATGAAAATGTTGTTTGGTAAAATGCATGTTAATTTGGCCTCAAAATTAAGTATGGTGCTTCTAGATTGAATTCTGGCAAATAAACATGTTAATTTAGTGTGTGCATGTTAATTCTGGGCACTCAAATTTTTATATTTTAAGTCTGGTGCTTTACGATTTAATACTTGGCAAGCTAAACTGTTAAGATCTGTAGAGTAATAGACCAGTATCAAACAACACAAGCCCTAAACCTACTCAGGTGAATCTTAACAGTCCAAGGAAATATTTTTCAAAACAAAGATCACTTGTAAATAGACCCTTTTCAAGGAATACAGCACACAAGTCAAATATATATGCTGTTAAAGGCAAAATGGGCACTGCTGTTCAAGACTCAGAGGAGTGTTATGGCGAAAAATTAACCACTACTCAATACCAATAGTGGACCAACCCCTGATTCAAATGTTAATGTTTCTAGAGGTCCACAAGGCAGACACAAGGCCTATGAAGGCCTGGGTCCAAGAAGAGATAAACTAATCTACTTTTTGATTGTGAGGATCATCCACTGAAAGCATATGGAGCATAGAGGTATTTTTTATAGTGATGTTCTGGGCAACATGACTGGTAACAGGGCATCTTGAAGATTATCAAAGAACTGTCAAAGTGGGATCTGTTACTTTTGGAGGAGTAAAAGTAGTATCAGTGGTAAAGGTACAATTAAGATTAGGAAATTTAGTTTTGATGATGTGGCTTTTCGTGAAAGAACTTGGACATTTTAACTTCTTCTCCATTCTCAGTTATGTGATAAAAGTAAATTACTTTACTGAAAAGAGTGGTTTTTGTGGTGTCCTCTGACTCAAGATGCCTGATGACAAAATAGTCCTTCATTAAAGTTTCCTAGGTAATCACAACATGTATACTTTTTGATATGAAATAAATGAGTTGCTTCTTCTAAAGGATCATTGTTTATTAGCATAAAAGCCTCATTGATGAAGCTAAATGGTGGCAACAGGAAGGTAGGTCACTCTTATTTCAAAATACTTAAAATAATTAGAATGGATCATTCTCGTTAGTGGGCTCCTTCCAAGTGTTTCAATAATGACCAACTTGTGTGCTTGTACAGAAGGGAAAGCAAACAAGGCCTCTGTAAGGCCAAGTATTGACAGAATGTGACCCACCAATACACTTGCAATATAGACTTATTTGGACTACCTATGTGAGGAGTATCCAAACCTTGCAAGTTACTGTCTAGTGATTAATGATGACTGTTCAGGTTTTTTGTTGGGTTTGCTTTCTAGCCAAAAAAGGATGAGACTAGTGACCCCTTAAGCTTTTATTAGACAGATCGAAAACCCAACTTAATTAAAAAGTAAAAATCATTAGATCAGCTAATGGGACAGAGATTAAAAACAGGTGATGCTTGAGTTCTGTGGGGAAACGGGTATAAACAGGTAGTTTAGTACATGCCAGAACTCTCAGAGAATGGGGTTGCTGGAGGAATGAAGAGACCCTTATAGAGGCTGATAGGGATTTGCTAGCTGACTCACAATTATACCACTTTTGGGGCAGAAGCAGTTAATAAATGCTTGCTATTCCTTCAACAGGGTAAGAGTGACAAGCCTCAGAACAAATACTCCATATGAGTTAGGTTTGGCCACAACTAATCCTTAGTTATTAAGACCATTTGGGTGACATGTTACCATCTCAACTACTCATAGCCCATAGGAAATGTTTGATGGGACATTGATGTGGTTTTCTTGATTGGTTACTCTGTAAATTGTTAATAGACGCTTAGGGTTTAATAATTTAGTCACCAAAAGAAATGAAGTAAACTCATGTCAACTTTTCTTGAGGAAAAAAATCCCAATGTACTGGGAATAGGCATAGGTGGATGTTTGACTTAGACTATCTTACCAGACTATATGAACTTTATACATGAATATTTGCAAAAATCAAGTAACTGCAGGTTCAAAAGAGGTACATTGATATTGATGTGCAGATAAGGAGGATGCCAGACTGATGGTGGTTTCTTCTATTCTCTAGATGAAGCAACTAGAAAAGACAGTTGTTTCTGAAAGATTGCTAAAAAGGAAGGACTCACTCTCCCAAAGAAGCCATCTTCTTACACAATATCCAAGTTGATGATGACATTATTACTTAGAATAGAGCTGGTGCTCTTGCTATAAAGCATCTTTAGGACCAGTACTGCACCAGCACCTTAGCCAGTACTTATCTGTTAATACTGGTAGTGAAAAATCTTAATACTGCTCTTTGAGGAAGTTACTCCTGGAACAATTGTACGCTAACTCTCCAGTGATGTAATGAAGAGATGGTCTTTTCTGATGTAGATAGATGATGGATGCCTGAAATTAGGATTTATGTTAAATATGTAAAGGTTATCTTTGAACAGGCTTCTTTATGTAATGATGGGTTATTACTCGATTTCAATAATCTACTGATGGGTAGAGTCCCTACCAACTCTTACTACAGGATTCACAATGATCATCTCAAATTCAAATCCTTGAAATCCCATACATGTTCAGACTAGAAGTCTCTCAAGAAAACTGAGCCCATTGCTCTTAGTGAGCAACATTCTAAGCTCACAATAAGAATCATAAAGATCAAAAATTGTCTATTAGCTTGCTTTTTATCTCAATTGAACCAAGGAAGTCTCAGAAGCCCTTGAAGATGGAGTGGTTGATGCTATGCAGGGAGAATGTTGCAGTTCAAGCTCAACAAGTAATGGGTTTTCGGTTGATTTACCCAATGGTGCTAAGGTGATTAGGTATTAAATGGGTATACAGGAGGAACAAGAAGGATGAGAGGGGAGTAGTTGTAAAGAAACAAAGCTATGTTGGTAGCTAAGGTATAGACAGAAGAAGGAATTGACTATGATGAGTTTTTTGCTCTTGTAGCAAGAATTGAAGCTATAGGTTGTTTTTTGACCCTTTGCCTCATTTATGGAGTTCATAGTCTATCACAAATGGATGTTAAAGTTGCTTTTCTGTATAGGCACTATTGATGTAAGAGGTTTATGGTTCACACCTCCTGGTTTTGTTGATCCTGATCATCCTTACAAAGGTTTATAAGGTGGTCAAAGCTTTGTATGGATGCACCAAAGCCTGAGGCTTGGTATGCTAATTTGTCAACATTCTAGAGAGCTGGATACAAGGGGGCACCATTGACAAGACTTTATTCATTAGAAGAAACCATAAGGATATCATGTTGGTTCAAGTTTATGTTGATGATATTCATTTTTGGGTTAAAACAAGTTTGTGTGATGAGTTTGAGCTTTGATGCTAAAGCAGATGTTCAAATGAGTTCCATAGGTGATTTACTTTCCTATTTAGGTTACAAAGTAAAGTTGAAACAAGGAAGGAATATTCATCTTATTCTCAAGCACAAGTTATGTAGCTTGAAATACTCCCAAGAAATTGATTTGGAATGTCAAAGCTGCCATCAATTCATGGAGCCTAGTTTGCCTTTGAAATAGGATAACGAGCTTTGTGTAAGATGTACATTGTACAGATCTATGATTGGTTCCTCATGTTAATTAACTGTCTTTCGAACTGATATCATTGATATGCCAATATGTGTTGTTCACGTTTTCAGGTAATCCAAAGATTCTCATCCTCAATGCTGTCAGTGGATCTTCATGTATTCTCAAGGGCAAAACAAACTTGGGATTATGGTATCATAGGAAATCAATCCTTGATTTGAAGCATTCTCTGATCGTGGACTATGGTGGTTCCAACCTGACAGGAAATCCACAAAGGTGGTTGTCATTTTCTTGGTCAAAGACTTATTCCTAGGCACTAATGTAAGAACAGATTTTGTAGCCACTTCATCAACTAAGTTGATATGTAGCTGCTGCAAATTGATGTGGTCAGAAGTGTTGTGGGTTCAAAATCAATTGTTGGACTATGGTTTTAACTTATGAATACCAAATTCACTCTTTGATAATGAAAGCACAATCTGCATGTAAAAGAACCCTGTCTATCATTCTAGACAAACACATTGAAGATTCGTCACACTTTATCAAAGATTGTTGATGGAGAAGAGGCTCATAAGGTGGTGATAATTCACACCGAATTTACATGTAGCTGAATTGTTGACCAAACCCATTTGATGGACTCACAGTTTTAATTATTTGTGGTTAGCATGGGTATGATCATAACATAGCAATCATTTAAAGGGGAGCTTAGTTGTATTGGTTGTGAATTATAGATAAACTAAGTAATTTAAGTTGTTAGTTTATTTTTTTTAATCCTGGTAGTTATTTCTATTAATACTGGTAGTTAAGTAGGTTAATTCGGGTAGTTAATTTCTTTTAATCCTGGTAGTTATATTCATTAAATAATGGTCGTTAAGTATGAGTATTCGGGTGTTAAGTTTTCATTAATTCTGTTTATACAATTTCTGCAATCTGTTTTTCTTTGTTTTAGACTACGTTTGCAGGCATAGCATGAATGAAAAGGGAGGCGTGGCAAGGTTTTAACAATTGACCATTTTTTTTACACACTTAATTCTGGTTGAAATAGAGTTAATTCGTTGACTCTTAATCTAATTCTGTTTGACCAATTCTAAGTTGGTAGTGTAATATTGTTAATACTTGTAGGTTTATGTTAATCGCTTGGTTGCGGGAATATTTCACTTTTTCTGCTTAATTAATGTTTAATATAAACCGTTAGAGATTTTTACGGCGCAATTCGTTGTCCAACAGAGTAGCTATATATAGATTAAAGTTTGAATTTCTCTTTCATTTTATTCTTTTATTGCTATTCCTCCTTTTCTTTTGCAAGTTAAAAAATTTCCTCTTAACGAAAATAGTCAAGCGTTTGCTACAGCAATCTACAACTTTCAACTACAAAAAAACCTAAGTACTTAATACGGTTGTCAATGGTCAGTTAATTATTGTGGACAAAACACAATCAAGTGGGGTTTTTCGCAAGCCCTAACGAGAGTGAGGGTTTGTGAGATAGGATTTCTTCGAGGGTCCAACCTCAGGTATGTTTAACTGCATATCCAACTATTATGATTCCTCTGTAAAACTTTTTTGGCAAGAGTGCTATTGCAAGTACTAAAGAGGATGGGTTTCTAGAAATTAGTACAACAATTGACACCATAAGGTACACAATCTCCGAGGCGTCAATTAGGGATTCACTTCAATTAGATGACGCACAGGATATTACTAATGATACTATAATGATGACCTTTTGAGGGTATGGGCCATATTGGGTTATCCTTCTGATGGAACTTTTATTTGGAAACCGTTTCTTCACACCCCAATGGCGATATTAGTTCCACCATTTCTTTTGCAACTGTATAAGCTACTAAAAGTGGTGATGGGATCCATTTGGCTGCAATATTTCGCTACTGACTTTGAGTGTCTTTCCCTGGATAGAGTTATATAATTTTTCAAACTCATTTTTGATGGCTATGCTGGCCAATTGGAAGAACGTGAAAAGAGTTTTTGATGTTAACTGTTTTCTGCAAATGATTTTGAATATTCAAAAGATAACAAACACAGTTTATCTAGTGTGAGCCTGACCAAATAAGATATTTGGAATATGAAAAGGGTTTTCAAGGGGCACCAGGAAATTAGTACCTTCTATGTTGCTTGTTGCTACTAACATATTGCGGGGACATGACAATGCTAGCTCAGTTCAATCCAAACATCACAACCTCACACATATCCAACATCTACATCGTCCACCGCACCTATTCCTACACCAACAACCACCACCTAGTCCATCACCTACATCACCACCCCACCACACCTGAGATGAACCTACCTCAGATGAGTACCTCTATGAGGAGATTCTCCTGTCCACCATCACTTCTCACCCTAAGAATAGCTCCAAGTCGCATGCTATGGATGATTTGCTTACACAGTCTCCCAAGTTGATTTCAGAATTGATAGTGAATTAGATCTCAAACAACCAAGCTAACTTGGAAAGCAATAGTGAAGCTAGTCAAGAAGGTGAAGAAGTTGGAAGTTTTCTAAAAAGGAGGAAATTTAGTTTTTGAAGATTCAGAGGATGAAGAACCTGAGGCTCAAGGGAGGAAAAGTCAAGATGATCTAAGAATCTTCATTACAAGGTTGGTCTTACACACTACAAAAGGCAATGCTTCAGCGGAGGAAACCATGAGGAAGATATAAGCCAAACACTCTTGAAGAGCCAAAATCTCTCCCAAAAGTTGCTTTAAAGTCAAGTGTCCCATTGACCAAAAGGAAGAAAGGTACAAGAGGAGAAAAAGAGACTAAAGGAAGAAAGTAGTTCAAGCTTGGTTTCAGAAGAGATGATGGTGATGAAAGATTATACTGCTGGTGAGATTAATGCATTGCTTAGATATCTGAAGTTAATTACTGTAGTAAAAGTTAATACTGGTAGTATTGAACTTAATACTGTTATTGAGCAAGATAGTACTGCTGGTGAAAATAAAGGACAAAGAGATAGGGAAATCTCTATGTGAGTGAAGAAAATCCCAAAGAAGTCTCAAAGGAACAAATTTTACAAGAAGAAGCTAGCCTTGAAGAAGCAATCAGGTTGGATTCCTTACAAATAGAAAATGGAGGCTAAGCAATTCATTTGGATCGCTTCCTATGCACAAGAATTGCAGAGAAAGAAGGAGATGATGAGCAACATAAGTAAAGAAAAGCTAAGTACAGTTTGAGGACTCTCAGTATTACACAAATGAAGACTGGGCTTTGTTTTAGAGCAAAACTTGAAAGCTAAGCAGAGTTGTCAAAGAGCATGCTTGGATAGTGAACTTCAAGGAGAAGACATTTGCCAAGAGACTGGTGGATATTGTACATCAATGAAAGAAGTTGTTTGTGAGAAGTGCAAAGCTAATAGGAACAGCCATGACCCAATCACAGCTGAAACTTACATGATGAAATACTTAAAGAATCAGGGACATGGAAGATAATAGCTGAAGAAATTTTTAGTTTGCGAGAAGTCAAGGAAGAGTTTTGCCAGTTTTAAAACAGATTGACTCTTTTGCTTCCAATAAGTTTTGAAGCCACTAAAGATTAGCTGAAAGATTTGTGAAGAGCTTCAAACAAAGACCTTCAAAAAGACTAAAAGAAGTTAACGATGATGAATCAAAGGAGGATGAAATCAACAAAGAAAGTCTGGAAAGAGAAGAAAGGCAAATGGCAAGGAAAAGGTATGATACAAGTGTTGATGAAAATGATTAGGAAGTTTCATTTAAGGTTGGTAAGCTTGAAGAGTCTAACACTGGTACTGAAAACTCCTATTTAATCATGTTCCTTAGCTATGAATACACTAGTGTAGCTACTTAATAAGATTATTAAACAAGGAGAAAAAGGAGTATACCAGATTGTTAGGGAAGATGGAACTGTTATGTATACATTAATTTTCGGTTGCAATGTTAAAGTTCTTTATCTAGAGTTGACTTACTGAGTATGTTACAGGGGATAAGTAATGAATAGATATGGGATGGTTGGACCTGAGGATAAGTTAGAGAAGGGATTTTGGAATTGTTAAGATTATGTTTGAAGAAACCTTTAGCACAGATTTCTCATCTGGAGTAAGATAGGACAGCAAAGTTTATAAGTTGGAGATTTATGTATACTGTAGGGTTAATTGTTAAACTTAGATCCATGGATGTTCTATATGTTGTCTGAGAAAAAAGATCCACTTTCTGCTGAGGTACTGTAAAACAATGTTGAAATATGAAGCTTTTGGATGGATGACTGAGTAAAGATTGCTATCGATTGTTGAAATGATGGAAATACAGAGGCATTAGAAAGAATTGTGAATGTGTAGGGTGGAAAGCTAGGATAGAAGTTGAGAAGGATAAACACTGGTGAAGGTGTATGCACTCAACACATCAAATGGTTATCAGTTCATAATGTCTAACCATCTTAGGACTGGCGAGTCTAGGAGCAAAACGGCTCTTGGTAAAGACTTCTCAAATCTGTTCGTTATGGTTGACAACTTGAAATAATTGTATGGTTTCAACTCACCATATCTGATAAGTGCAGAGTTGGCTAGCCCACAAGTTTTATGCTTGTGGGTACATGGAATTTACCTTTTCTAGGTGCCAAAGGATTGACTAGCCCTGAGCAATGTTTTTGATGGCTGTAATGGTTTGCCAAAAACCATATGGTATTCAACTCACCAATGTTTCAAGTACTGAGAGTTGAAATGGTTTTCAGTTGACCATGGACATACACCTTTCTGGTGGCCAAAGAACTGACTACTCCAGAGTTAATGGCTAACTGGTAAAGAGACATCAAATCCATTTACATTTTCAATGATTCACCTTTCACAGGAGTTAACACACCTGAAAGTGATGAGAATAGACTGAAACTTTATGAATTGATGTACAAAATTGTCAAGGTTGCTGCTACAAGGGTTCAAGATTAGTTGCTGTCAAGATTTGGAGACATAAAGACTTATTATTTTGAAGACAGAAGTTCAAGACAATCCTCTTAAAGCTTAAAGTGTTTAAAGATCAAGAATGTTTTTTTGAAGAAACTTGAAGTTCATGGATGAAGATCAAGTTAGGGGAGGATTGTTAGGAAAATATTGTAAACAGACTTAATACTGTTAGTATTAAAGTTAAGTCTGTTAGTCATAGTTAGTACTGATAGAAAATAGTTAGTACTGTTAGTAATAGAAGTTAAGTCTGGTAGAGCAAGTTAAGTCTGCCAGCATTAACTTAAGTCTGGCAGTATTAAAGTTAATACTGCTGGGTCAGAATGTTAAGTCTGGTTGTAATTATAGTAATAGTTATCTCTTAGCGTTAATCTAGGAAGAGATAAGCATTATCTCTTAACGCGTTTAGGGTTCCTTAAGTCTATAAAAGGAACATAGAATTGTATTGAAAATATATCGGTTGATTGAGTATTCACAATCAAATAGTAATAGTAATAGCAAATTCTAGTATTTGTTCTTGTGTTCATCTTGGTATAGATATTGATATTCCGCGTCAATATTTATATTCACAGTTATTGTCTCTCATAGTATCTTTGGATTTATTCAAAGGACTATAAGTCGTTTAAGGCTCATTGAGATCCTGTTGATAAGGACCTACAGTCTTGGTGCTACCAGCATGGGTAGCTCTGATATGTGCTACTTTAGATGCTTAAAAGCTTGCTCCGCTTTTGAGGTCCAATGGAAGTCGCTTTTTTGGTCCATTTCTTTAAGGTTTTGAAGAGCGGCAAGGATTTTTCCGCTGGCTTGGAAAGAAACATGTTTAGGCCAGCCAACTTCCCATTGAGGCTATGGACCTCCTTGATTGTTCGTGGGGATGGGAGTTGTAGCACAGTATCAAAACTTGTAATGATATTTTTTTTAAATACTCATGTTAATGAATTAAATAACCTGGTCAAACTTAGCCAAAATTTTTGTATATTAAGAAGTGTCAAAACATTGAATTTTGCTGAATAAAATTTTCAACGCCATGTTTAAAAACGGATTTGCTAAATCCTAAATATGTTCCTAATCACACAATAGGTTAACAAAAATCGAATCCCGGGACGGGATTCCTTTTAAGGGGTAGGTAATGTCACAACCCGAAATTTCCAGAATTTTAAATTACTATTTTACCCTTTGACTTTTTGGTTCCGACTTGACTTTTGACTTTTTGACCTTTTACGGTCACATAAAAACGATTACCGCGTAGCCGGTAAATTTTAGAAACGTATTTAAATAATAAATCATAATTACGATTATTATCGCTCATTTGCAAATTTATTTTTCTAACTTATTTGACTTGAAAACGAGAAGATATATTTTATTCCTAAATTGATTTATCAAAAACGACCCGCTAAATTACGTTTTCACAACTCGGACTCTAAAGCAATTTGATGTAAAACGACATTCCAGACAACTTTTTAGTTTTGCCCGAGACACGAAACCAAGCAGAAAGTGACTGGAATATCCTTGCAAAATTTTGAAAACAACGCGTACCGACAAAGAAAATAATTAAATTTATATTTAATTATCACTTTTTATTAAATAAAAATATTTAATAAATCATTTAATATTTTATTCAAAAACGTTTATTTAAAAACGCGAATGTTCAAAATAAAGTTTTATTTTTACGGACAAAGCTTGCCCGTGATACCCAAATAAATATTAAACATTTTAAATAAATTTTATAAAAACATTTATAAAATATAGTCAAGTAAATACTCATTTTTATAGGAAAAATGATTTGGAAATCAATGAAGCAAGTTTCGTAATTTAATTCAATCGTTAACTAGCATAAACGAGCCCCGAACCAATGCCTAACAAAAATTACATCTTTGGTCCCTCTGGTAATATTTATAATATCAACCCTAAACTATTATACACTTTTTATTTTATTTTAAAACTTTTTTTTATATAAATATAACCCATTAGGGTTTCATTTTCATAAAAACCCTACACACACATGCACCCTCCCTTTCCCCATTTATTCCGGCGCCTCCACCATTTTTCCGGCCAGATCCCGGCCGGATTCCGGCCAACAGCCGTCGCACATCACCACAACAGCCGCCGCTTTCACCAACTACATCCACCCCACCACATCATCTCGTCACCTTCGCAGCCCCACGACACCACCTCCATCCCCACTACCTTCTCCCACCTCGCCGCCACCTCACTGCTGCCACCACTGCTACGTCCACCCCACAACACTTTCATCATTTCCACGCCACGCCACCACTCCACCGACATTGTCATTATCATCCACACCACCATATCCGGCCAACAGCCACTGTCACCCGTCATCATCCCACGCCACACACCACCTTCACCCCATCACCATCCCACAGCCGCACCTCCCCACCCCGTCTCCACCTAGCCACCAACGTCACTGCCACCACGCGGCTGTCACAACCGCCGTGCGCCACCACCAACAGCAACACCACGCCACCATCATCAACCCCACCCCGCCATCGTCATCATCCGAACCACCTTGCCACCACCACAAAGGGTGCGTTGGTTTTAAAATAGCACCACTAGGGTGCGTTTGGTTCTCAAAACAGCCCCGAATGGGTGCGTTTGGATGTTACGCGAAGCACCATAGGGTGCGTTTGGTATTTTAGAAGTGTATAGGGGTGTTTGGATCTGGTTTAGCAGCATAGGGAGTGTTTGGTTCAGCTGTTAAGGGGCGTTTGGTTCTGTGGATAACATAGCATTTAGGGGTGTTTGGTTCGCTGTTTAACAGCAATATGGTGTGTTTGGTATAGCAGTAAGGGTGTGTTTGGTTCAGCCCATATAGGGTGTTTGGTTTTACTTGTTCTTTTGTTACTTGTCGATTTCGTTTAAATATGTATAATGAGGTATTTGCAACATGGATTGTTTGAAGAGGAAAACTTTGAGTTTTGTAAAAATGGGAAACGTCGTATAAACGGCAAGGTCATGCCGAAATTTCTAAAAATCCTTATACTTAGTAAATTTTCATTAAAGTTTATATTATTTTAGAAACCCGATAAAATGACAAAGTTATATAGTTTTTAAGATTTTTAATATGTAGTTACACAATAACGCGACAACAAACGAAAATTATACTTTTACAAACGATACAACTAGTTTACTTAAAACGCGTAACGAAATACTAAATTATAAAATATTATTTTATAATTCCCAACAATAACTTTTATAAAACCTTTAAAAGCGTTGTTTAACTAATACGTAACTTTAAAACGTGTATTTACTTTTACGCAAGAACTTTTTATTAATTTAATTGGTGACTTTTGAAAAAGTGTCAAATTATATTATTACCATTATTTTAATCACGTTTCTTATATATAATACTTGTAAAATATTATATGTTGTGACTTATTCTTTTGGTTGTTTGTCTTTATTATGGTAGTAAACTTTTCATATATAGAAAGTGAATTTGGAAATAAAAAGTTATTTTTAGAAAGTAGTTTTCAAGCAAAATGGTTTAACAAATTAGCTTATGTTTTTATAAAACTTAAGGTATAAAGATAATTAATTAATTAATAAAATAAAAGAAAAAAAATTTAGGGCATGAATAGTACAAACAAAATTAAGGGAAAAAGAAAGGAAAAGAATAAAGACAGGTATCCTAGATAATATCTAATTCTAATTAGGGATATCATAATTAATATTACCTATAAAAACAAAATAATGATCCCCTAAACCCCCCTATTGCTGTGTTCGATTCGATCCAAGAATAAGAGGAGAAGGACAAAAAAATTGGGTTTTTATTTTGGGTTCAAGAACTCAAGTTTTGAGGTATGTTTAATTTATTTTTATTAAGTTCTAATTAACAATTAATGTAATCTAAGCATGATGGATTAGGGTTTATAAATTAGGGTTTTGATTTTTTTGGAAGTTTATGAAGTAATGATGATTGTTTGATCATTAGTTTAATTGGTTATGAGATTTGATCGTGTATTTAGGTCTAGATCGCCCGATTTTGTTTGTTTAATGTCACTACAAAAGTTTAGGACAGTTTTGTAACTGAGCAATAACTCAATCCATAAATTATCAAATAAATAATTTACAACATACTGGAGATAACCTCAGAGAGTCTACTTTCCAGAAAAGTTGGCCTCGTAAGTTTTTATGGTCGGGAAGTGGGTCAAAAGGGCGTTACAAAATCAGTGTGTAAAACAGTGACGAATTTCAGTTTTGGTTTTGATTTTTCTAAAAATACTTAGACATCTAGTTAGAAGCTAAAAATCACGTGGAAGTTAGTTTATATATTGTGTGTGACCTCTGAATTTTTTCTAAGCATGAAAGGAGGTCTAAAGTGGTCAGCTAGTGCCATACTTTTAGAAGGTCAGATTCTGGACGAATTCTGGACACTTTGGATTAATGAATTTCTAAAGGGTATTTGTAAAAGGGTAATGGCTTTGGGAGATCTATGAGAGGTTCATAGGACATATATGTAGCATGGTGAATTTTGGTTTGAATTGTGGAAGTGTTTAAGTGGTACGTTTAGGACGCGTAAGTGAGTATAAAATTCTGCTCAAAACCAGAAAATATAAAGTGTAGCAGTGAAGTGTAAATGGCATATGTAGGAGTTGGAAAAGGGTTAAATCAAGTATAGAACTATGGTAGATAGCTTAGATATCCATCATAGTTGAGGTTACATCATATTGGGTTGAATGCCTAATTGATGGTAGCTTATTGTGTGCTTAATTGTTTAGATTATCCGTGAAGTGTTTGTGAAGCTTTTGTTGGATTCTTTTGGGAAGCTAAGCATCAGGTGAGTTTCATAGTCCCACTTTTAATGTTTTACATTGGGATGGAAATGATGCAAAGATGTTTTGGATGTGTTTAATCGCTGCGATTATGTGGTTTTACTTGAGGCATGAACGTTTATGTGGTTATTATAGGTGATATGCTTAATGTTGTTGTGATTGCTGTGTGATTCCGGTTAGAGGGTAGTGCTTCTACCTATTCCAAATCTAATTGGAGGATTGAAATAAGATCCCATTTCTGTGTGATTTCGGTTGGAGGGTAGTGACTCTACTCATTCCAAATCTAACTGGAGGGTTGAAATAATACTTCATACTGTGTGATTCCGATCAGAGGGTAATGGATTACCCCAAGCTTTGTTATGTGGATCATGGGCACGTTCTGTCCCGTTGTGATTGATTGTGAGTTGTATGATAGCCTATGTGATAGCTAGCTTAAATTGTTCTGCCATGATATGTTATGTTAATCGCAATAATTTTTTTTTACGGATTGATTTGTGTGTCTTAAACCTATGACTCTCACCAACCATTGTGTTGACGTTTTTAAGCATCATTTTCAGGTGAGGTTCATGAGGATATTAAAGCTAAGAGAAGTGGCTAGAATGACCGCTAGGATTACATTGGAGTTCGCTCTTGAGTTTATTTATGTTTTCTGTTTGAATAAATGCGTTAGCATGAATTGTTTGGATTATGTTCTGCATGTCATTTATTGACGAGACCTCTTTCTCATTAATAAAGACACCATTAGGTTTTGAGTATTGTTATGACACTTTGTGTCTTTGCTTTACTTTAGTTTTCATTTTAGTATTCTCTATATAGACACCATGTGTTGTGATGATATCCATTCTTGTTTACGCCTCGCGTTTCCGCCTTGGCGGGGTGTGACAGATTGGTATCAAAGCCTATGGTTATAGAGAACTAGGTGGTTGAGCCTAGACTATAGCTTAAGGGTCCCTCATATAGATGCATTTAGGGCTTATGTGTAAGTATATACCTATTATGCTTATTTTCCCTAAGTTTCATAAAGTACATTATACTATATAATATATATAAGTTGAGTTTTTCTTTGCTATTTTGAGATCCGTATCCTGATATAGTCTATGTTTTGTGGTCTATTATAGTATGTCTCCCCCTATTCGTAGAAAGTACCATAATTCAGTTGCTTTCGCAACTGGGTGTAAAAAGATTAAGAAATGCAGGCGGGGTAACCGCAAGATCCGAATTCCTATTGCTATGTGGCCGTGTAGAGTCGAAGAGAAGATGACCTTGAAGGAAGTTGATAGACAAACGGTTGAGGAAATCGAAACAAAGATAATTGCCAAGGATGACACTATCACCAGAGTTCTTTGAAAATTTCAAGGTTATAAAACGTTTGAAGAAAAGCCGGTGGAACAACCTCGAAGACATGACCTGTATAGATTTGTAGATCACCCACAACTTCAACAAGGATATCTCATGAATGAGTTTGCACCACATCGACTACCTCAGCCAAAGGGTAACATGAATGGATGGTTGATAGAAGATGAGGAAGAAGTGGAGAGGAATGAAGTGGACTCGGACCTGGAGTCCACCGCAAGTAGTAAACCTGTGTGGAAAAAGACAAATAAAGCTGATCATGACCGCGCGTCTCGTAATTGCCCATGGTGTTCTAAGTGATTGATATGTTTTAGCTTATTTTTCTTTCTTTCGACGTTAGGAGCCATGATAGGAATGTTATTTTCGATGTTTGGATTCTGAGTATTAATAATAAAAGTGATTATTAGGATTATTCCTTGTGTTATTTGTTGGTTTCATTTTTTTAAGGTGCTATATGGTGTGTTTATATTATGAAGTGTCTTCATAGGAGGAAGTACAACTGTGAAAGGGGGCATCTATAATTATGGTGGCCAACATAATTATACATGCGCCACAACACAGGTGGACTTGCAAGTATGATTACATGGATTATTGTTGATGCGTTGCATGTACGTATATGGTTATTAAGAAGTATGATTCGATCATGATTCTTATTATATGGTCTAATGTATATAAATTTTATATCTTATAGAAAATGCTCCATTACGTCGAAGTGGCAACAACGATAACAACAACAACGAGAACCCTAACATTGCTGCTATTATCGCACAACAATTGCAAACCATTCTTCCTCAGATTGTCACTCAAGTGACTAACAATGTGAACAATGCTAATAACGGTAATGGAGGAAATGGTGGTGGTGGAAATGGAAATGGTGGGAACAACGGATGCACTTTCAAGGCATTCCAATCTTGTAATCCCAAGGAGTATGATGGGAAAGGAGGTGCGATAGCGCTTACTCGTTGGATCGAGAAGATGAAAAATGTGATAGATAATAGTGGTTGTGATGCGAATCAAAAGGTAAGGTATGCGGCTAGTTCATTGGTGAACAAAGCTTTGACTTAGTGGAACACTCAAGTCCAAGCAAGAGGACGTGTGGCTGCAATGGCCATGGCATGGAACAATTTTAAGGCATTGATGGTTGAAGAATTCTGCCCAAGTAATGAAATGGAGAAATTGGAGAATGAGTTTTGGAATCACAAGATGGTGGGGGCTAATCATGCTGCCTACACAGATAGGTTTCATGAGTTGGCCAAGTTGGTCCCACACTTAGTTACTCCTGAGTCATCTCGTATTAAGAGGTACATAGCTGGACTGGCTCCTGAGATTAGAGGAATGCTTCGAGCAACCCAACCAACTACCATTCAGAATGCAATATTGAGGGCTGAAATACTAACTGATGAGGCAGTCAGCTGTGGCACTTTGACTAAGGGTAGTGATAAGAGAAAGGGAGTGGAAGATTCTAGCAAGACAGGAGGATCTGGGAAAGATAACAAAAAGGCAAAGGTGGGGACAGGGTTTGTGGCAACGGCCCCACCTAGAAACGAGATTGTTGGATATTATCCAAGGTGTTCCAAGTTCTATACTCATCACCCAGAAAAAGGATCTTGCAGATTATGCTTTAACTGTCAGAGACCGGGTCATTTCGCTAAGGACTATCGGGTGCCAAGTAGGCAAGTGGCTCTAGTGAATGCTATTAGAATGAGTAACAATTCAAGAGTGTGCTACGAGTGTAGAAGCCCAGATCATTTCCGCAACACCTGTCCCAAGATGAATCGAGTACCTAGGCAAGCGGGAAATCAATTGGCTTTAGAGGGCAGTCATAACAATCAGAGCAATGGAAACCAAGTTAGAGGAAGGGCTTACAACGTAAATGTGAATGCAATGGAGGCGGTCTAGGATCTTAACATTGTAACAGGTACGTTCTCTCTGAATGATCACTTTGTTTACCTATTATTTTATGTCTGGAGCCGATTTTTAGTTCATATCTACTGAATTTGCGCCCTTGCTTAATTGAACCTTGTATTGTGAATCTAGGTTATTTGATTAGAGTAGCTGATGGTAAGAAAGTAGAGTAGACAGGATAACCTGACTGCAACAAGAACTAGAAAGTTCTTGTGTTAGCATAAAAAAACTGAATACCTTGGGGCCAGTGGTGGAAGTTTGATTGATTGTGGGAAAAGATGGTTGTCCCAACATAAGGCTGTGATAGTATGTCATGAGAAAGTAGTAGAAATACCAGTGGAGGATGGTAGGATCCTTAGAGTTCATGGGGGCGAACTGTAGGAATCGCCAAGGTATTGAAGAGCGTGAAGAATGATGAACTGAAGTTGGGCGATCTACCCACAGTAAATGAATTTTAAGATAGTTTTTCTGAAACTGTCGGTATTACCACCGCAAGCGACAAGTTGAGTTTTCCATATAGATCTAGTTTCCAGGATCAACGCCAATTGCTAAAATCCTCCCATAACGTTAGCGCCTTCAGAGATTCAAGAATTGGTCTAGGCAGCTGCAAAGAGTTGACAAACAAGGTGTTCATATGACCTAGGTCATTCTCCATAGGGGAGCGCCAGTGTAATTTGTCAAGAAAAGGATGCGATCACTACGTATGTCGTATCGATTTTATAGAGTTGAACAAGTTTTGACGTTAAGAAATCGTTATCCTTCTTTCGAGAATTGAAGGATTTTATTTGACCAACTACAAGGATTGTGTTATTTCTCCAAGATAGACATTCGGTATTCAGGTATCACCAAACAAAACTCGTACAGAATGACGACATAGCCTAAGACGTGCGTTTCGAATGAGATATGGACATTGTGATTTTACGTGAACAAGGTATGGGCATTTTGAGTTTACCGTTATGCCTTTCGGATTGACCAATGCGCCGGCTATTTTTATGGATTTGATGAACCGAGTTTGTAAACCATATTTGGATAAGTTTGTTATCGTATTCATCGATGACATCTTGATATATTCAAAGACGAAGGAGGATCACAAGGTTCATCTAAGATTAATGTTGGAGTTGTTGACAAAGGAGAAGTTGTACGCAAAATTCTCTAAGTGTGAATTTTGGCTACAAGAGGTGCATTTTCTTGGTCACGTGGTGAATCAAAGTGGTATTCATGTTGACCCGAGTAAGATCGAAGCAGTGAAGAACTGGAAGGCCCCTACTACACCATCTGAAGTTAGATCGTTTCTAGGGCTGGCTGGTTATTATCGACGTTTTATCGCGAATTTCTCCAAGATTGCCAAACCTCTCACCTCGTTAACTCAGAAAAACCAAAAGTATGAGTGGGGCGAAGAGCAAGAAGCGGCATTTCAGACCTTGAAGAATAATTTATGCGATGCGCCAGTTTTGTCTCTACCCGATGGAGTGGAAGATTTCGTAGTTTACTGTGATGCGTCTAATCAAGGATTGGGATGTGTGTTGATGCAAAGAGACAAGGTAATTGCCTATGCATCTAGACAATTGAAGATTCATGAGAAGAATTACACTACACATGACTTGGAGTTAGGAGCGGTTGTGTTTGCGCTTAAGACCTGGAGACATTATCTTTATGGCACGAAGAGTGTTATATACACGGATCATAAGAGTCTTCAACACATATTTGATCAGAAGGATTTGAATATGCATCAAAGGAGATGGATTGAGTTGTTTAGTGACTATGAGTGTGAGATTCTCTACCATCCTGGTAAGGTGAATGTGGTGGCGGATGCCTTAAGTAGGAAAGAACGTGTGAAACCTAGACGTGTTCGCGCTATGGAAATGACGATTCAATCTGTAATGAAGATGTTGATTTTGGCAGCTCAAAAGGAAGCGTTTGAGCAAGAGAATTTGCCTAGCGAGCGATTAAATAGGTTGGAGCAACAAATGGAAAAGAGAGATGATGGAAGTCTATACTTTATGGATCGCATATGGGTTCCTTTGGTAGGTGATGTAAGGATTACAATTATGGACGAAGCCCATAAGTCTAAGTATTCTGTACATCCTGGAGCGGATAAGATGTATCATGATCTACGAGATATGTATTGGTGGCCGAGAATGAAGAGAGATATTGCTACATATGTTAGTAAGTGTTTGACGTGTTCTAAAGTAAAAGCAGAGCACTAAAGGCCTTCGGGATTATTGCAACAACCTGAAATACCGGAATGAAAGTGGGATAAGATCACTATGGATTTTATCACTAAGCTACCTAGGTCAAAGAATGGGCATGACACGATTTGGGTCATAGTTGATAGACTGACTAAGTCGGCTAATTTTTTGGCTATAAGAGAAGACTATAGTACGGAAAGATTGGCAAGGATTTCCATCGACAAAATAGTCGCTCGACATGGAGTTCCTGTGTCAATTATTTTAGATAGAGATGGAAGGTTTACTTCGCGGTGCTGGCAGACTGTACAAAATGCTTTAGGGACGAGGTTGGATATGAGTACGGCTTATCATCCCTAAACGGATGGTCAAAGTGAGCATACGATTTAGACTTTAGAGGATATGCTTAGAGCATGTGTAATTGATTTTGGCGGTAGTTAGGATGTTCATCTACCAATGGCTGAGTTTTCATACAATAATAGCTATCATTCAAGCATAAGATGTGCTCCGTTTGAAGCACTGTATGGAAGGAATTATAGGTCGCCTGTTTTATGGGCTGAGATTAGAGAAAGTAGTTTGATTGGACATGAGTTGGTTCAAGAGACGACTGATAAAGTGGTATTGATAAAAGAGAAGCTCAAAGCGGCAAGAAACCGTCAAAAGAGCTATTCTAATAATAGGCGTAAACCGTTAGAGTTTGAAGTAGGAGATCGAGTTATGCTAAAAGTGTCACCTTGGAAAGGTGTAATTCGTTTTGGGAAAAAGGGTAAATTGGCACCGAGGTATGTAGGGTCATTTGAGATTCTTGAAAGAGTCGGTCATGTAGCTTATCGATTAAGATTGCCTAAGGAATTTAGTGGAGTACATGACACGTTTCATGTGTCAAACTTAAAGAAGTGTTTAGCTGATGCTAGTTTACATGTGCCATTGGACGAGATTAAGGTTGACAAAATTCTTTGTTTTGTTGAGGAACCTGTAGAAATTATAGACCGTGAAGTTAAGAGTTTAAAACGTAGTAGAATATCGCTTGTGAAAGTGTTGGAATTCTAAACGTGGACCTGAGTTTACTTGAGAATGCGAAGATTATATGAAGTCTAAGTACCCTAAGTTGTTCGTTGAGTGAACTAATGAATCGGCTAGTTAAATCTCGGGACAAGATTTCCTAAAGGAGGGGATACTGTGACAACCATGACTTGAGCAGGTTAGTCAAACCGTTAGTGTTGACTTATGGATCTGTTGCAATGTATGGTATGTGTGATTATATGTGTTTATATGCATTTATGTAGGTTATGTGAGATTGGATAATCAATTCATTGAGCGTGATCGTCTCATTGAGATTGGATTTCCGTTGGCTATTGTGGAGTTCATTTCGTTCACCTTTGGTGACAAGGAAATGATTTCAGTGATTGAAACGTTTTAGTGATTTATCGTGTAAGTAATTATACGTATACGTATATATGTGTTAGTAATATTAGGATGAGATTAAGTTTTAGTAGTAAGGATATGAAAGAAATAAGTTTGATAAAATATGAGAGTTTTTTAGGGACTTTCTATTTATAGAAAGTGAATTTGTGAAATGAAAAGTATAGTAAATTGCGTTTACGCAAAAAGGTATGCGCAAATAAGCTAAGGCTTTTATAAAAACTTAAGGTAATATTAATAATTAAGTAATTAATTAATTAAAAAAAAGAATAATAAGGCCAATCGGCCGGATAAGGCAAAAAGAAAAGAAAAAGAAAACCTAGTTGATATCTAATACTAATTAGGGATTATCTAGAACTCAATGTGTGGCCTATAAATACAAAACAAAATCTCAAACCCTCCCCCCTATGTAGAACCGGTCGAACAAAAGAAAAGGAAGAAGAAAAAAATTAAGGTTTTTGCTTTGTGAAGAAATCAAGCTCTAAGGTAAGTATTTAATTAATCCTTGTTAGTTATTAATCTTTAATCATGTAATAATTAATATGGTGGATAATTAGGGTTCATTAAAATCAGTAAATTAATGATGTTTAATCATGTTATAATGATTAGGGTTTAATTAGAAGCTTATGGATGTAATTGGTTAAACTTGATTCGCGTTAGAGTTTGATTTGGATTGAGGCTGAATTAGGGCTGTGTTGTTCGGTCGTTATCTCCATGATGTTAAAAGCTTTTGTCAAGTTTCCGGTGTCTATAACGTAGCTTGGAGAGTCTACTTTTCAGAACATCCAGCCTTGAAGGTTTTTAAGGTCAGGAAGTCAGTCAAACGTTAGTTGCAAGAAAAGTTGTTAAACCAGTAAATACTGGTCAGATTTAGGTCAGATTACGACGTATAAAACCCCCACTTAAAATTCGAATTTAGCTTAGCCCTTCTATAGTAGTTTAGTTTTATATTTCTATTAAAGATCTCCCAAAAGAGAGCTTCTGATTTTGAGTCTAAGTATGCTGTTTAGATCCAAACTTTTTAGTGTGCAAACAAATCTGAATTGGGACTGTTTTGAAGTTTGATTTTCTTAGGAGTACTTGTGCATGTAAATGGCTCTTGAGAATTATAAGGTAGTTAATATACTCATTATTAAACATAGGTGATTTTTAGTTTGAATTATGGAGGTCAGTAAGTAAGGGATTTAAGTACGTTAAGTCGCTTTAAAATTCTGCAGTTTTGAACAAATTGTGACTAACTAGTGAAATTTGGTAATGAAGTGGTTAAAGTTGGGCATGGTGTCGGGGTGACCCGTGAGGGTAAATAAACATCTTATACATCCATCATATGATTGTTACATGTGCATTAAGCTTTTGGCTTAGTAGCATGTAACACGAGTTATTTTGTTGTTTAGATTTGTGTTAGTTGTTTGTGAAGCTTTTTGGTTGGAATCTTTTGGAAAGCTAAGCGAAGGTGAGTTTCATAGCCCTTTTTTCTCATGTTATTTTGGGGTGAGAATGATGCTTGTTTATTGTTGTCGTGTTAAAATGTTTTTAAGCTTGTTGTAGTTATGTGTATTGGATCGTGGGCACGTTCCGTCCCTTTTGTGTTGCGATATGATATGTTTGGTATTGTGGATCCCAATATGCAAAATGAGATGTGACGGTGGTAAGACTACGTGAGCTAATATGAGGCCATGTAGCGCACATATGTAGATGAAATGCTTGTGGATCGTGGGCACGTTCCGTCCCGTTGTTGTTACTGTTGTCATAAATTGTTTTGGTAATTGCAGCAGCTAATTGAAAGTTTATTTTGGATTCTGTTGTATGTCGTAAACCTATGATTCTCGCTCAACTTTATGTTGACAATTTAAGCATCATTTTCAGGTGAGCTTAATGGTGCTAAGATAGAGCGAAGTGGCTAGAAGAGACCGTAGGATGCTTGAAGTTTATTTATGCTTTCTGTTTGAATTAATGCGTCTGTATGAATTGTTTGGATTGTGTTTTGCATGTCATTTATTGACGAGACTGCTTTCTCATTAATAAAGACACCATTAGGTTTTGGGTATTGTTATGACACTTTGTGTCTTTGCTTTACTTTAGTTTTCATTTTAGTATTCTCTATATAGACACCATGTGTTGTGATGATATCCATTCTTGTTTACGCCTCGCGTTTCCGCCTTGGCAGGGTATGACAGTAAGTGTCTCTCCCATCCTTTTCCAAAATCTATAACATAGGCTCGAAGCATGTCTTCGAGTGTTTGGATGGTTCTTTCACTTTGTCCATCGGTTTCGGGATGATATGCCGTACTCATGTCTAATTGAGTACCCAAAGCACTCTGCATTGACTGCCAGAATCTGGATGTAAAATGACCATCATGATTTGATATGATTGATATCGGCACTCCATGCCGTAAAACTATTTCCTTTATATACAACCTTGTAAGGGTTTCCATACCATCTGTCTCTCTGGTAGGGATGAAATATGCTGATTTGGTAAAGCACTCTACAATGACCCAAATTGTGACATGTTCACTTGATGTTTTAGGTAGTTTTGTAACGAAGTCCATCATTGTTCTTTCTCATTTCCATGTACTCTCTGGTTGTATCAGTAAGTTGGATGGCTTCTGACATTCTGCTTTAACTTTAGAGCATGTTAAACACTTGCCAACATACTCAGCGATGATTGCCTTCATGTTAGGCCACCAATAGAGTTTCTTTAGATCCTGATACATCTTGTCAGAACCTGGGTGGATGGAATACTTTGATTTATAGGATTCATGCATGATTAAGTCCCTCAAATTACCAAAGAGTGGTAACCAGCTTTGGTTCTTGATACAAGATCCATGAGCTCAAGAACCACAATGGAGGACCACCAGACTACTAGACTAGATCCTTATCATTTACAACTTTTGTTAGAATCCAACCACTGGATGTGTGGCATAAATAATGACACTTGTCAAAATTTGACTATGTAAAATATGTAGACAAGTTGTTTATGAAGTAATACAGTGGTGATTCCATTATACCTCGTTGTTTTATGATATCGATTTATGTATATCGTGGTTGTCTATCCTATATTCTGTAATGTGATGTATCATATCTTTATGTATCTAGGTTACTATGGCTCTCTTACCATCCGGTTTTCTCAAACCTTTGTACCCATATATCATGGATATGATTAATGATCAAGATATTGAACATACGATTTAACCTACACCACCACCAGACTATCCTTTGATGAGTAATCTAACTGGTCGCGGTATGAAACCACTGGAAAGTGAACTAGTCCTCAAGAAACCTAGTGAGTTAGATGCTTGTTAGAGTGGCCATTCCAAAAAAAAAAATTCCGTTATATCCTGCAATGTAATATCAAAGAATGTGTATTTCTTTGTTAGAACTTGTACCAAATAAGAATCCATACAATGATATATTCTTATCTTGTGTTGTCTTGTAAATATTGATAGAATGGCTCCCAAGAGGACATCAACATCTGCAGCACCAACCATGACTTAGGCCGCCATCAAGAAACTAGTTGCTGATAGTGTTTTCGCAGCTATGGAAGCACAAGCTGCTACCATGGCCAATGCTGACAATGCCAATAGAAATACCGGACAAAGTGGAACTCCTGTAGCAAGAAAATATAGCTACAAAGAGTTTATGAGCTGCCAACCTTTCAATTTCAAAGGTACGAAAGGCGCTGTTGGCCTCATCCACTAGTTTGAATGAACTGAATTAGTATTTCTCCGTAGTAACTATACCAAGGACTGCAAAGTGAAATTTGCTAGTGGTACTTTAACCGAGGAAGCTTTATCCTGGTGGAATTTATTCACCCAGCCTATTAGAATAGAGGAAGCCTACAAGACCACGTGGTCTGAATTTAAAAAGCTCTTAATAAAGAAGTATTGTCCCCGAACTGAGGTTAAGAAAATGGAAGATGAATTTTACAATCTGACTGTAAAAGGAAATGATCTCAAGACTTACATTAGGAGATTCCAGGAAATGGTAGTTTTATGCCAAACTATGGTACCAAATTCTGAGAAACTCATAGAAGTCTTCATCGGAGGATTACCCAGAAGTATTTAAGGAAATGTTACCGCTTCAAAGCCTTAAACTTTGGAGGAAGCTATTACCATAACCCAGAGGTTAATGGATCAAGTAACAAAGCACAATTATGTGCAAGGAACCAATGATCACAAACGAAAGTTTGATGATAGAAGAACCTTCACCAACAACAACAACTACCAGAATAATTGTAACAACAATAGCAACCACAACAATGATCACCAATAACAACAGAACAGAAGGCAAGAAACCATCAGGGCTTATGCTGTCACCCCAACTGAAAACAGTAGGTATACTGGAAGCCTTCCCCTGTGTAAGAAATGCACTCTACATCACACAGGACCTTGCATTATCAAGTGTCAAACTTGCGACAAGGTGGGTCATTTAATCAGGAACTGTAAGAACAAAGGGCCAACCACTTGAAGCAACCTACAACCAGTAACAATAACTTGTCATGCCTGTGGAGAGAAAGGGTATTACAGAAATCATTGCTCAAAGGCAAACAACAGTGCCCATGAAAGAGCATACTTGCTGAGAGACAAGAACGCTCATCAAGATCCAAACGTAGTCACGGGTACGTTCTTTCTAAACTAACATCTAGCTAGAGTATTATTTGATTCAGGAGCCGATAAAAGTTGTGTATCCATATCTCTTGCTTCTATGCTTAATATCCCACCAATTACACTAGATACCACTTATGACATTGAAATGGCCGATGGAAACCTAGTAGGCACTAATACCGTTATCCAGGTTTGCACTCTGATTTTGCTAAACTAACCTTTCAAAATTGATCTCATGCCAATTAAACTCGGTAGTTTCGACGTCGTCATTGGTATGGATTGGTTATCCAAGTATCAAGCTAGAATTATCTGTGACAAGAAAGTCGTCCACATCCCAATCGACGATGAAACTTTGATCATACGAGGTGATCGAAGTAAAACCCGACTAAGCCTCATATCATGTATTAAAACCGAAAGATATATATCCAGGGGATATCAAGCTTTCGTAGCCCAAGTAATGGAAAAGAAGCCAGACGAAAAACGACTAGAAGATATACCGGTAGTCAGAGAATTTCCGGAAGTTTTTCCTGAAGATCTACCTGGCCTTCTTTCGGTTCGCCAAGTAGAATTCCAATTAGATTTAATTCCAGGAGCGACACCAGTAGCCCGAGCACCTTACAGATTAGCTCATTCAGAAATGCAGGAATCGTCTAATCAACTACAAGAGTTAGCAGACCGAGGTTTTATCCGACCAAGCACTTCGCCCTCGAGAGCTCCTGTCTTATTTGTTAAAAAGAAAGACGGATTTTTCAGAATGTGTATCGATTACCAGGAGCTGAATAAACTCACCGTAAAGAATCGTTACCCATTACCCAGAATCGATGATTTATTCGACCAACTTCAAGGTTCGAGTACTTACTCAAAGACTGACTTGAGATCAGGCTATCACCAACTGAGAGTCAGGGATGAAGATATTCCTAAGACTACCTTCAGAACGCGGTACGGACACTATGAATTCCAAGTAATTCCATTTGGTTTAACTAACACGCCTGCTGTGTTCATGGATCTCATGAACCGTGTATGTAAACCATACTTGGATAAATTTGTGATAGTATTCATCGATGATATTCTTATCTACTCCCGTAACAAAGAAGAACACGCAGATCACCTTAGAATAATCCTGGAATTACTCAAAAAGGATAAATTATATGCCAAGTTCTCCAAATGTGATTTCTAGATCAGTATCGTGCAATTTCTTGGGCACGTGATTGACAGTCAAGAAATTCACGTTGACCCCGCCAAGATTGAAGCAGTTAAGAATTGGGCATCTCTTACTACACCTACAAAAAAATACGCCAATTCTTAGGACTCGCCGGCTACTATCGGAGATTTATCAAAAAAAAAATCGAAGATTGCAAAGTCTTTGACTGAATTAAGCCAGAAAAAAAGAAGTATATTTGGGGAGAAAACCAAGAGTCAGCTTTCCAACCGCTAAAACAAAAATTGTGTGGAGCTCCAATCTTAGCATTACCATAAGGAAACGATGACGTTGTCATTTACTGTGACACATCACATCAAGGTCTGGGAGCGGTGTTAATGCAAAGAGAAAAAGTTATTGCATATGCATCCCGACAACTTAAGCCTCATGAAGAGAACTATACCACATACGACCTAGAATTAGAAGCAGCAGTGTTCGCTCTTAAAATTTGGAGACACTATCTATATGGCACAAAGTGTACTGTGTTCACTGATCATAAAAGTCTTCAACATATCCTTGATCAGAAAGAGTTGAACATGAGACAACGTCGTTGGCTAGAATTGCTCGCAGATTACGATTGTGAGATTCACTACCATCCTGGAAAGGCAAATGTTGTAGCAGATGCCTTAAGCCGGAAGGAATGAATCAAACCACTCCGAGTTAGAGCATTAGTCATCGGAAGCTAAATTGGGTATTACTTCATGAATCAACAGTCATAATCATAGAAAAAGATTCAAAAGAGACGTTTTGGAAAATTTAGTTATCATTCAATATTATTTTAGAGTTTTACAAAAGGAGGTCCCAAAATACATATGAAAAGTCTTCAAGTCCAATGCCACTCCGTGCCATAGGTTTCTCAATTACCTGAGATAAACATGCTAAAAGGGTCAACACAACGGTTGAGTGAAATTCACAGTGTTTGAAATGTAATAACTGAATACAAGTCATCATAAGTGGTAATAATTGTACAACTACAACTATCATGGAAAATAGTATCATATTATTGCACTAAGCTCATGACACCGAAACCTTAAGATATTCACAAGTTATTACCCTAGCGAATGCTTTGCCAAACACCCGAAGTTCCTCAAATGAAATGCGTCCGTATGGTAGTGCGTTGTTATCTACCCGAACGGGGAAGTTCAGTCCCAATAGATCTATTCACGGCATTCGCGCTTACTCAACCAGTACGTTCAGTTACAAGTAATTAACGGTTCATGATAGTGGGACCTTATGGCAAATGAAGGTACTTAGGCAATAATATATCAGGATAGCATACAGTTAAAAATACTTGTATTCATGGTTTATAGCATGTATCTCCCTATGAGATTTAGAAAACATGTAAATATGGGACTATGAACTCACTTTGATAAGGTAGTTGATTGATTTGAAATTTAATTCAAATGGAAGTAAACAGCCTCGTCACGTAACTTGGGGTAATATGTCAAGTCTTAGTTTGGGTTTATACACATTCATATACCAACGGCTTACATTAGAGTTCAAGGAGAGAAGAGTTGGAGGGCCAAGATTAAAGAAAAGAAGGATCGAGAAGATGGAGCTTCGGGTATAAAAACCCCCCTCATTCCAGCACTCGGAGTAGAATTTTAGTGGTGATTTTTATATTTTTTGTAGTAGTTAATTTTTTCGATTCAGTTTATTATGTAATTTCAATTTCATGTTATTTCAATTTCGTATTGTAAACTTTATTTCAGTTTTTAATAAAAAATCTATTTCATATTAATTTGTGTTACATTTAAATTCTGTCAAAAATTTGGTATTTGTGTTTGTTATTATTGTCATTTGATCAAGTCTTGATACCAACCTGGAATTGGATGGCTGCTATGGTATCAAGAGGGTGGTTTAGAGCTGAGGGTCAGCCTATAGGGTTAGATTAGGATTGTTGATTTTGATACAAGGGCTTATGTGGATTAAGCCATAAGCCCACACAGCTTATTGTTGCTTTCTTGTTCATGCTAGAAAGCCAAGGTACACTTTAATTGTTTTGCATTTGTTCTTATTTTGTTTTCTTCATAAGCTGTGGGGTATTTGGTTTCATAAAAGAGTAGATAAGCTGTTTGGATTGCTAAATAGTTTGATAAGTAGAATTTATTAGGTAGTAAAATCTGTCAAGTGTCTAAAATGTGCCTTGCTTATTTAGTTTAAGAGTTGGAATACTAAGTTGCTAAAGCTTATAAGCTGATAAGCTTATACAGCTTATTTCAAATAAGTGAAAGTTAAGTTTTATAAAAATAGTTTTTTAAAAAGGTAGTAAAATAAGCTGTTTCTATATAATTAGGATGCTAGTTGTTGGATTTTAATTAATGCAGGGGCCTGTTCTGTTTCTTTTTCATAATTTCAGTTAGTATTAAATTTACACAGTTAGTCCTTGTTGGTTACTTTGTTAGTCCTTAGTTAATTTGATTGTTAAGTCTGTTAAGTCCCTAGGTTAAGGGACTATACTTGCCATTAGTTCAAACTTTGTGTTTTTTATAAAACTCTAAATGTTCACCCGCCTACCCTTATCTTTACTTTTTGTCACTTTCGGCCCATGTGTTTGGTAAGATTTAGTTTAAGTTTTATAAAAATAGTTTTTTATAAATAATAAAGCTTGGATTGTAGTTAAATTTTGAAGTTTTTTAATAAATAGTTTAAAATTAGGGCTTTTAATAAAATTAATTTTCTGCATTTTTTCTCTTTATAAAAAGTATTTTTATAGAATTTTTAGTTAAGTTTTATATTTTTAAAAAAAATTAATTTTCAAATTTAGTTTTAAAACATTTAATTTCAAAACCTTTAGTTTTTTTTTAATTTTAACATTTTAATAGAAAAATTAGTGATAAAAAAATGTTTTTCTCATCTTTTTGAGTAATTAGAGTTAATCTAGTTTAAAAGTTGTTTTTCTTATTTTTTTATTAATTTTCTATTTTTAGATTTATTTAGAGTAATTAGTGTTTTATTTCAATATAAAATTCAAAAAGCCCTTTAAAAAAATATTTTTCTTTTTCCTAAAATTTTCTTTAGCATTAATTTAGGTTTAGGAATCTAGTTTTCATTTTTAAGATTTAAATTGCATTTGTTTTCTTAAATGTCGCATTTTATTTACTTTCGTAATTAGTTTAATTTGTTAATTAGTTGTTTAATTGTGCCTTTAATTTTAGTAGTAAAATTAAATCAAAAATATCTCTTTTCTTATTCAAATCAACCATTCCGAACGAGATCGAGGTTTCCATTGCACGAGTCATTGGGGAAACGACCCGGGTGATCATACTTGCCCGGTTTAATATACGTATTCTATATATATATATCTTTGTGAGTGGAATTGTCCAAGGGATACTTGGGGATTTCCTTAATTTCTCTATAAGTATATTATTTTACGTGTATGTAAAATTGCGAATCAGTTTTTGGCGCCGTTGCCGGGGATCGAACCCGGGTCACCCGCGTGACAGGCGGGAATACTTACCATCCTCTTCGTTTCTCGTTGTTTGTTGTCTGTGTTGTGATTTGGCAGGATTAACCCAACATTTCAAGAATCCTCTCGT
>BQNB010023474.1:0-13203 GCA_026074375.1 Tanacetum coccineum
TAGTGCCAGCCGATGCTGAGGCACCCTTAGAGGACCAGCCTCTACCTGCTGATGCCTCACCTACCGCCTTGTCGCCAGGTTATGTGGTAGACTCCGATCCGGAGGAGGACCCCGAGGAGGATCATGCTGATTATCTCGCTGACGAAGGGGATGATGATGATGATCCCTTTGACGACGATGATGATGATACTGATGACGAGGATGAGGAACCCTTTGAGGACGAGGATGACGACGAGGAGGAGGAGCACCTAGCCCCGGCCGACTCTTCTGCTATACCCGTTGTCGACCTTGTTCCCTCAGTTGGGGACACAGAGGCATTTGAGACTGATGAGTCTGTACCTACACCCAGATCACCTCAGACTAAGGTCCCCTTTGCTCAGACCCATCTCCGTAGGGCACGCAAGACTGTCAGACTTGAGCCATCTATGTCACCATCCATGGAGGCACGCATTGCTAAGTATGCTGCCGCACCTACACCACCATCATTACTACATTTACCACCACCTGTACCCACATCATTACCATTACCATCATCACCACTACCACTTCCACCATCATCACTACATTTACCACCACCTGTACCCACATCATTACCATTACCATCATCACCACTACCACCACTACCATCCTCACTATTCATGCCACCACCAGTCGACCGTAGAGAGGACATTCCCGAGGCCAAGTTACCACCTTGTAAGAGGTTATGTCTGACTGCTCTCACATTGAGGTATGAGGTGGGGGAGATTTCGACTGTTTCTTCTAGACCTACTAGAGATCATAGGATAGACTATGGGTTTATTGGCACTCTGGATGCCGAAACCAGACGTCAGAGAGCCGAGGAGGTTAGCTATGGGATTAGAGATGTTTGGGTAGACCCGACAGAGGCTGTTAAGGAGGTAGCATCGATGACCCTTGAGGGGGTCAATACTAGAGTGACCGAGCTTGCTGCGGTTCAGGAGCAGGACATACAAGATGTTTATGTTGTGATAGAGGATACTCAGGAAAGACAGACTCAGTTATTTTAGAGAGTTGATGGATTGGTCGAGGATAGACAGTTTCACTATGAGACTGCACGACTATTGGATCGGGAGGCCCTCGTTTCCCGAGAGGCTTGGGCATATTCCGTTGGGTTGAGTTCTACACATGTTTCTGAACTGCAAGGACAGTTATCAGCAGCATTGGGACAGATTCAGGTACTTCAGGCTAGAGGTCAGACTCATGCAGATGATCGCAAGGGTGTTGGTAGTTCTGCCTAGGTTTACACTTCTCATGTTGTATTCATAGCTATCATTATGTTAGCCAGCTAAGTATTATAGGTTTTATGCCCAAGGATGCTGAGGTTCTGCCTAGGTTTACATTTTCATGTCATATTCATAGCTATCATTATGTTAGCCGGCTAAGTATTATGGGTTTTATACCCAGCTAGCATGGCAGTAGGATATATTTTTCATTTCTTGCATCCGAACAATCATGTAATTTTTACCAGTATATATATAATTGTTGTATTAGGTATGTCGAATCTCAATTCTTTATGTGTTAGGATTCGCAGTCATGTTATATAATCACTATGTGATGTGATCTTGTTATATATATATGTGGTACCCATGTCATGTTGTGATGCTTAAGAAAATCACGTGTCTTATATTGTTGTGATTTAGAACAATATGCCGCCAAGAAGAACCTCTGCTGCTACTGCAAGGGCTGCTGCAAGAGCTGCTGCTGCTGCGGCTGCTGCTGTTGAGCAACTAATCGAAGAAAGAGTGTCTGCGGCACTTGCTAACCATGAAACTCTTCGAAATAGCACTAATGGTCATGGGCGACGGAAGCCACAATTCTGACACTGGAATTAGAGGAACTGTACGCACTCTGCGTGAGTGTAACGAGACACGATTTCTAAATGCATGACCCTTACTTTTAATGGTACTGAAGGAGTGGTTGTGCTGTCACAATGGTTCGAGAAGATGGAATTAGTGTTCCATATCAGCAACTATAATGTGGAGAACCAAGTTAAGTTTGCTACATGCACCTTCCTTGGAAATGCTCTAACATGGTGGAACTCCCACATGAAGACTGTTACTCAAGATGTTGCTTATGCTATGGACTGGAAGGCACTAAAGAAGATGATGACAGTCAAATACTGCCCAAGGGGTGAAATCAAGAAGTTAGAAATTGAGCTCTGGAACCTAAAAGTAAAAGGTACTGATGTCGCAAGTTACACTCTGCGTTTTCAAGAGCTTGCACTGATGTAGTAGAAGGATGTTCCACGAGGAATCAGAGGAAGTTAAGAAATATGTTGGGGCTTCCAGAATGATTCGGGTAAATGTAATGTCATATCAACCCATACGATTGAGGAAAGGCAATAAGTTTGCCAATGAATCAGATGATCAAAAAGTCCTCACAATTACTGAAAGGCAAGCTGAGCAGAAGAGGAAGTTGGAGTTTAATGCTGGAAACAATCAGGGGCACCAACAACAAAACAAGAGACATAACACTGAGAGGGATTACACTGCTGGGCCTGGTGAAAAAAGGGAGTACACGGGATCATTGCCCTTGTGTACAAAATGCAACTATCACCACAAAGGTCCATGTGCTCCCAGGTGTAATAAGTGGAAGAAGATCGGTCATCTGGCTCGTGACTGTAGGAGTTCTGGTCCTAACAGTAATATAAAGCATCGTGGGTAATCGGGACAACTCAGAATGCTGTCACTTGTTATGAGTGTGGTGTTCAGGGGCACTTCAAGAAAGAGTGCCCGAAGCTGAAGAATAGAAACCGTGGTAATCAACATGGGAATGGCAATGCACCAGCCAAGGTTTATGTGGTGGGAATACGGGAACAAACTCGGACTCCAACGTCGTTACGGGTACGTTCCTTCTAAATGACCGCTATGCTTCTATCTTATTTGATACTGGTGCCGATAGAAGTTTTGCATCTACTACATTTAGTTCCCTAATTGATATCACCCCAACTACATTAGACCATTATTACGATGTTGAACTAGCTGACGGGAAAATAATTGGGATAAACACTATCATCCGGGGTTGTACATTAAACTTCTTAGACCATCCATTCAACATCAACTTAATGCCCGTAGAACTTGGTATCTTCGACGTCATAATCGCCATGTATTGGTTGTCAAAGTACCACGCTCTCATTGATTGTGCCAAGAAGGTCGTTCGTATTCCCTGGGGAAATAAAACCTTAATCATTCATGGTGACGGAAGTAATCAGGGAAGCGGGACTCGTTTGAACATCATTTCGTGCACCAAAACTCATAAATATTTGTTAAAAGGACATCATGTCTTTTTAGCACATGTTACTACGAAAGAGACTGAAGACAAGTCGGGGGAGAAGCGACTTGAGGACGTACCAATCGTTTGAGATTTTCTTGAAGATTTACCGGGTCTTCCACCGACTCGACAGGTGGAATTCCAAATCGATTTGATGCCCGGTGTTGCACCTGTAGCACGAGCACCCTATCAATTAGCTCCTTCCAAAATTAAAGAGTTGTCAGGACAACTGCAAGAACTATCCGACAAGGGCTTTATAACAACACCATATATAACTCTTGGGGGGTGAAACTGCCAACACCCCAAACTTTTAATAACACAAGGACGTGTGGTGCAACAACCAAATACACATTGAGGGACCAATGTTGCCATTACCCAAAACCTTTGCCTGTTAACCTCAAAACAGTTTTTCCCGCCCATTTTCCCCCCAAACAAGTCACGGGTTAACCACCCCGTTTTTATCCCATAACCCTTTCAACACCATGGGTAATCATCTCCCCCCTCCTCCACTAAGCTTTCCCAGCTACAAATTGCCAACTTGGCAATCAAAAAAACCACCAATTCGAATCAAGGGTGTTGATTAACTTGTGTGGGCACCAAGAAAGATTAAAGGCCAGGATTACATCTTTGTTTCACTCTCACAACAAACACAAGTTCATTTGTGTGTCTACAAAGAAACACACTTGCAAGAGGACAAGAATTCCAAGAAGGAACCCTAGCTCGTATTTCTACTATTTAAGCAATGTAAGCCCATTGTGGCAAAGGTGTGTAGTTTTTAGTTTTTAAAAAAGTTTTAAGTGTATTAAGTTTTCAGTTTTAGTCTTTTATGTACTTGTATTTCACCTTTTAATGAAAATTCAGTTCCTTTAATATTTGTGTTCTAAATTGCAAAAGTCTCTTAAAAACTTTTAAGCTTTCATTTAAGCAATCTCTATAACCTGTTTTGAACTATTTTACAAGTCTTTAAGAAAAATTCAAAAGAGAAAAACAAGGTACTGTTGGATCAAGTATGGATGAATAAGCAAATTTGGAAGGCTTATTGGGATTGCTTAGTTTAAGCTTATTTATAAGCTGTGGGTAGGTTTTAGAGCTTAATTAGGTTTCAAAAACCCTGTTTTGAGCAAGGGTTAGAGGTACATTCCTTTTAAATTTTGCTTAAAAAGTACTGTAGCAATTGCTTATTTAGCTTATTCTTAGCTTATTAATGTCTTGTGTGCTTATTTATGTTCATTAATGCTTAAGTGTGCTTCCTAGTTACTTTTCATTTCATTCTCATGCAATTTGATCCAAAACTGTCAAAATAAGCTTATTCTGTCACTAGCTTATTAATCTTTTAAGTGCTTATTTATTTAGCTTTTCATAACTTTATTGCTTAATGTTGCTTAGTAGTAGTAGTTTTTAAAATATTGAGCTTAAAACAGATCTTGTGTGTTTTAAAAATCCTTTTTAAGAAATTAAAGGGGTGTTTGGGTTAACAATGAAAACGGGTCAAAAATGGTTTTGGTATGGGTTGGGGTCACAAGTGATTTTTAGCTTAAGTATTTGAGGATATTTAAGCTTGTTTTGCTAAAACTTTTTAGTCAAAAGTCTGTTATTCAAGTTTTCTAAGTGAACAATTGAAACTGTGGTTTTTAAAAAAGCTACAAGAGCTTATTTCATAAGCTCTTGTAATTTTGAGTTGTGGTTTTAAAAAAAGAGTGTTCTTGTGTGTTTTAAACAAGCTGACAAAGCCTCTTTGTGTCACTTGACTCTTTGAGTCAAAGCCACCAAGTTTTTAAGTGTCAGTTTTTAAAAAACTAAAAGCCCTTTTTCACTCTCAAAATTCAGCAGGATTATGAGTGTTTTAGTTTCTTAAAATTTGTGCACAAATCCATTTCCTAGTATTATTAATCTGTTTCAACTTTTCCTTTTCATTTGAGCTTATTTGACAGCTTAAAATAAGCTGTCAATTAAGCCCTTGTCTTTAGCTTAAGTTTTACCCTGGTGCTAAGGGGCCAACTTTAAGCCCTTTTTCCAGCTTATTTAGTTTATGCATTCTAGTACTTATTGCTTATTTAGGCTAGCCTAGGAACCCTCTTAAGCTTATTCAGTTTAGACTTAGCTTATTTGTCCACAAAGTCCAAAAGATTTAGCTTTTTAAGCCCCTTAAGCTCAATTTCAGTTTCTGTCTAGTAATAGCTTTTTCTAGCTTATTTAGTGATTACATTTAGACCTTTAGTGCTTATTTAGGTTAGTGTAGGCCCCCTCTTAGCTTATTTAGCCCAAGTTTTAGCTTATTAGTTCACAAATGTCCAAAAGTCTTAGCCACTTTTAGCTTTTAAGCTTGTTTAAGTTGCTGTCGTTTTAAAAAGCTCATTTTAAGCTTATTTATAAGCTTTTAGAAAAAGTCGTAGTTTTGAAAGTTGTTAAGCTCAATAAGCTTAACAACTTACAACTTTGGTTCACAAAGTTTTTCCAAAAAAAAAGAAAGGAGACAAGGGGTGACCCGGGTGAGCAAGACTCGAACCCGGGTCTCTACCCTCGTACACCTCTCTTTTTGTACACACACATACCGCTGCGCCCTTGGGACTTTTACGTTAGCATCCCAAGGGCCTTGGTATTTAAGGGCGTTTTTGGCTTTAAAGCCTATAAGCTGTTTACAGCTTATTTAGGGCTTATTTATAAGCAAATTTTTAGTTTCTCATTTTTCGTAGATAGAATTTAGTGTCTAGTATTTTAGGAAAAATTTTCAGAATTTTTAAAAATCGTTTAGTATTTTTTACAATTTAATTTAGTTAAGGTCAAACGATTAAAGCAAAGCCGTATCCCAATTGTCAAGGTTTGATGGAACTCAAGGAGAGGTCCTGAGTTCACATGGGAACGCGAAGACCAATTTCAAAAGAAGTATCCGCATCTCTTCACTAAACCCGTACCTTCATCAAGTGTTGCAACTTGAGCCTTGAGGACAAGGCTCTTCTAACGGGTGGAGACTGTAACATTTCACATTTTCAGGTCATTTCCCGACTCAATTATTTTCATTATTTATTTTTAGGGTTTTACGCGTCCGCTTTTAATTATTATCTTATAGTTAAATCGCGTAAACTAAAAATCATCATCCAACGTAAACGGACACCAAACAAGTTAAAGTTTACATCAAGCAAGTGTTATATGATTATTAAGAATATAATTTATAACCTTTCATATTTTATTTTTATTGGTTACGTAAAACGCTTACGTTTCGCAATAAAATACATTTAGACATACCCGGGAAATACCTAGACTTATCTAGACTCAAACCAATACCCACTTTTATTCCCTAAACACAAAAATTGTACAATTTTTGTGTCATTAAGCCTATAGGGGCCGGTTATGATTAAACATAACACAAACATAAGGCAAACATTATATACTTTTAGTTATTAACCAACTTAAGTACATAGAAGCTCATATATCTAAACATTGTCTAATCATGTGTACCCTAACTCAAATCCTAGGCGTCCAATGGTGTGGGAAGGAGCAAAAATCACTTACATACCCTTACAACATGTACCCTTAACCCATAGCATACCATAGTTAGTTTAAGGATGAATGTTTAGTTAGTTTAAGGTTAAGGAAAACTTAAACACTAGCACACTTTGCCTTGTTTTTCTTTCATTTCACACGGCACAAGGACCATTGGGTAATACACACAAATCTTGGCTAAATCTTGTACAACATAGGATTAATTAAGGCAATGTACTTAACAAATCTTATACAAGATTTGTATCTTGTGTTTCCCTCTCTTTAGCCAACTCGTCACCCACACATACAACCTAACAAATCTTGCATAATCTTGTACATCACCAAATTCATTAATACTTGTACTTAAACAAGCTTAAACTTCCCTAAAAACCACCTAAGCATGTACTTAAACTACTACTCCTCTCTAGCAAAGGAGACATGGTTTTAGGAAGTGGTATAGAGATATTTTCTCTATAAATAGGAAGACTCACAACTAAGAGTGTTTACACACTCACACATTTAACAACACTCTAGCAAAAATTATCTTTGTCCTTGCTTTCGGGTCATACCACAGCCGAGACACAACTTGCACAAACACGACACCACAACTCACAAACAAAGGGTCTAAGGTATAGCCTAGTGATCTATAAGCTAGAGTTATACGTTTAAGGGTTTGAAAACAAGGAGGATTCGGGTTTAAGCTAGGACTTGGGCTATACCATTCGGGTTTATTACTACACCACACGACACTACCCTTCAAGAAGCTAGGACCCTTGTAAGTGTCTTAGCTTGTGTTCATACTTAAGTTTCATGTTTGCTTCATGTGTCATAAGGCACGGTTATTATGTGTTAACAAGCTAAACATGGGTCGTGCCTAGCATGACACAACCCATGTCCACGTCTTATAATATACAACATATATAGACTTGTGTGGTGAACCAAAAGCCATAAGGCACGTAACAAAGATCTTGTGTATAAGCATGAATGTTTAAACATGACATGCACACGTAAAATATTTAGCCGAGAGGTTTGATAACTCGTTTGGAAATGGAAACACTTTCATGTCACGTATCATAATACTTAACAACTCGTCTTGCTCAATAAAGGATGTGTACACTATAGTATATGCGAACTAGGGTTGTTTGGGATATGTCAAAATAAGTTAGCAAGACCATAGCCGCGTCTTGTGTCCAACACGAGCTCAAACAAACTCTAACGAATTTGTAACTCACTGATGGGTTGTATGATACGAGCTAAGTTAGAAGTTAATACTGCCAGGCTTAAGAAGTTAGTACTGCTAACAGAAGTTAGTACTGCTAGCAGAGTTAGTACTGCTAGCAAAAGTTAGTACTGTTAGCAGAGTTAGTATTGCTAGCATATTGTTAATCAGTTTGCTAAGTATCATTGTATGACTCGTATGGGACGATTGTAGCTCCATCAAGTTGCTTAAACATAGGACAAGGATGCTTAACATGCTAAACAAGTTACAAAAGAAACCCTAACGCAACACTAGTGGATTTAACGAGCCACTATCGGGCTCAACAACCTAATGACGAGTGCTTATGCAGGCCAACAGCTTATTTATAAGATAAGGCAGAACCTATGGGCTTATTGAATACCCTAAATGCTTATAGGCCTATGTTGGATAAGCCCACACCCTCAAAACCCTTACCGGGTCCTTAATGGGCCTTAAAGCCCATTACCGTCGCTTATTGGCTTATGGGATAAGCCAATATGATGAAACAGCTTATCTAAGTTTGCAACTCTTCTTTGAGGCAAAAATCATAAAATATAATAGTTGAAAACCCTTAATGGGCCAAATGTGAACTTTCAGGTTAGAGTTAATGGGCCACGGGCCTAACAGGCTTGAATAAGCTCATCTGAGCTTATTATTAAGCCAAACAGTTTATATAGCTTATGCAAGGCTAATGAAGGCTTTTGTCACTTCTTAAATCTTAATTGGACCTAAAATGTAACTTTTGCAAGTTAGGGACTAAAAGTGTAAAAAGAGAAACTTGAGGGTATAAATTGCAAATTTGTTTTTGTTTTTAAGGGACTGTTTTTTGACATTCCTGAACTTACCTTGACTTTTTGGAACTCATAAGAACAAAAGTATTTTATGTAAAATAGATGGACTAAACGTAGCAACATGGAAACTAGGGGAGTAAACTAAATATTCGTTTTTGAAGTAAAGGGGATTTGTTTTTTTGCCACAATGAAAACCTAAAGGTTCTCTTATATAATAAAGTGGATTTAAAATAAACACTCATGGTATAGGACTATCTTGGTATAATACTGATACTTATATAACAAAGTCACGCGAATTATAAATAGGTGTATTTATATTAATAACATTAAACAACACCTGGTATACTTAAAAGTATATAGTCGTACATCTCCCCAAGAGAAAACGAGGAAAATGAATACAATAAACGTGTACACCACCACACAAGTGATAACAGTATATATAAACTAGCAAATTATTGTAGTTTGTACACGAAGTCGTTGGCCTAAACTGTAAAAAAAGAGGAAACATTGGAAATAAATAGCTTTAGTTATTTTAGATAAGTTCTAAGACCTTGGCCGTATTTACTTAGGTATTAACAGTGTGATTCATTTTCCAACTTGGGTATACTACATTTCACGATAGGACTACATCCTTAAGGTGAGTTGCATAGCCCCATGTTTCCTATATCAATAATTTACAAACTTTGGGGTGAGAAACATGCATTCGTTTTACAAATTGGACCGCCAAGTGTACATTTTAACATGATTATGTGTTAAGCCTAAGAAGCGATAACCCACTGTGCCTATTATGCATTTGAACTGTCAATTACATTGTTTATTTGAATGCTATAAAATAGATCTATTAGGGATTGAATCCTCGATCCAAGGGTGAGTAGCTCTCACTGGAATCAACGGAGTGAACCAACGGAACATAACCATGGTTCGTATTTTTGGGATGTTGCGGGTTAGAACATCATCAAGGGCAATGTTGGCAATTTATATTGCAATTCGTTCATGTCGAGCTTCAGTGTCATGAGCTTAGGGAAACGTAATTACACTTTGTGATGTTTGAATCTGTTACACTATCATACACTTAGAAATCTTGCCGTCCTACATTATATTTACATAAACCTATGAATTCATCAACTTTATGTTGACGTTTTAAAGCATGTTTTCTCAGGTCAATGAGGCACGAGGTGCTAAGAATACATTGGGGATACTCTTTTGGGAAGTCATACATAAAAGATTTGGAGTCATTACATCTGGGGATTTTTTTTTTGATCTAAAATCTTCGTTATCAAATGTTGAACAATTTAAGCCGTTGCGCTTTGTATTAAACAATTTCAATAAATCCAATGTATCATATTTTAAACGACTCTTTTAGAGGTCATTCTCATATCTTGTGCTATTGATCTATGAAGTAACGCTCCCGGATTCATTATTCCGCTGCAACCCAATTTGGGGGTGTTACACCCACCGTGCCTCCCCCTTAGCTCCGCCCATGTATGTCTCCGTGTGTTGCGACGGAGTTATTTGGATTTGATATTTGTGTTTTTTAAATGAGGAAGTTTAGTGTGTATATATATATGTTTTTTATATAATGGTTCCTTTTTTTAATAATTTTTTTGGTTTTTGATTGTGAGTTTTACGTGTATTTGTTGAGTCGATTGTTTTAGACTGTTTGTGAAATAACTGTTTATGTCTGCTGATCTACAGATGTATCTGTGTCTAGCTCTGCTACCGAAAATTTGGTTCGTAGGCTAGGCATGGAAGTATATAATTAAAAGGTTAAACTATTGTCTTTCTATAAAAAAAGGGTAAACTACTTTGATTTATACATAATGCAATCAATAAAAAACTATTACAATATATGTATTCGATGTATTTATCACCGACTCAAACTTACAACATACCAACACCTTTAAAAAAATTGCGAACGATTCAAAAAATTACAAATAAGAAGTAAACTTTCATAGGTTCGTCTAGAAATAGCTTCTAGAATACCTACACTTGTACAAATTTAACTTTGATTAAACTGTAAGATGGTTTTTAAAGTTAACGGGTATGTCAACGGTGTGTTATGAAAGTTTTTTTTCAAAAATATATATTAAACTCCAACATTCTTTATAAATACGTACGTATGTAAAAAAACATATCAATATTGAGCTGGTTTTGTCCGTAATCCAGAGGCCTTCTCATCGATATATTTTTTTATTAAAGTAGTCGTTAGATATTTGATAAATAATGTTTGTCAAAAAATTTGTAATTAGCAAGAAGTATAAGGTATTTTTTGTAACTTTGTACGAAGTAAAGTTTCATAGATTTGTCATAAATAGTCCCTAGACTATCAGATATATAACTTTAGTTAAACTATGGGGTAGTTTTTAAAGTTAATAGGTAAGTAAAGAGTGTGTATCGAAAGATATGTTTTTTTCTTTCAAAAATATATATTAAACTTAACATTTTTTATAAAATCGCACGTGAGTCAAAAGCTTTGCAATATTAGGCTCATTTTGTTCGCAATTTGAAAATCTTTTCAACGGTATATTTTTTATATGAAAGAATCGCTAGATATTTGATAAATAAAGTTTGTTATATCAAAAAACTGTAAATAGCTAAAAGTACAGAATAATTTTCGTAACATATTGAATAGTTTGATGGTAGATTTTGTAATATTCTTTTCTTCCATTCCACTCAAATTTTTATGGTCTTTTCAGATATAATACCTTTATACTAAAACGCAGGATCGTTCGCCCGAGGTGGGTGTAATAAATGAAAAGTACCTGACCCGAATATGGTTCTAATAATAACTCCACCTTCTCTCTTTTCTCTCCCACTTTCTCCTCTCTCACGTACACGTGTATCATACGTGTCCCTCACCCTGCTCTCTCTCTCTCTCAAAAACATATCTGATCCATCACACAGATGAAACACACACAGTAAACACATCAAAACACAGACACAGTTAAGAGATATAATCACATCAACCGCAACTTTAAATCTCTTCTACTATTTCTTCAAATCATTAGGTTTCGATTCGTTTTTATAATTTATTTCTATTCAAATGGTAGGTTCTGTTGTGGTTTTGAAGATTCAAGGTTTGATAGTTGTGAAGAAAATGATGTTAGGTTTTTCCCCTTTATTACTGATTTTAATTTGACTTTTTGAGGGAGGCATGAATGATCTTGAAGACATCAAAGGCACTCTTCGATGCCGCCGACCTCTTCGTTGCCGCCGTTAATGGTGTGTGGCGTTGTTGGTTGGTAGGTGATGTTAGTGACCTTACATGGGTGGTTTGTTTTGTATTGTGGATTTGCATGGTGGTTGCACTCTGTTTTTGTGACTGCTAACGCCGGTTTGTTGATCTTTAACGGAAGGTACATTTAGAATGTTGTATACTTAGAAGATTTAATGCTAAATTTTTAGGGTATCTCGGGAGAACGATCATGCGTTTTAATATAAAGGTATAATTGTTGCTGTTGCATTGTTTGAGGATTGAATTTTCTGTTTTTTGGGTAAATGTATAGTTTTATAATGTGGCCGATGATGAGATTTGTGTGTCGAAATGTTGATGTCTTAGCTTCTTTCGGCCATTTCGCTGCCCTCTTTTCTAATACTTTTTATTTCATGAGTTTGCAATTTGCTGGAATTTGGTGTTTGCAATCAATGGGTTGGTTATAATTTATGGTGATTAGGAGTCGATTTTATTGGAAGTAAGGGATGGTTGCGATATATTTGTAACCAAATGTTTGACAAGTGATTCGGTTGTGCTATACTATTGCTTCTGTGGGTTGCGTGTTTATGAGTGACGATGGGTGAAACCGACCCGTATCTTGGCGGGGCATTACGAAGTCGTGTTTGCTGCCATGGCGGGTAAGATACCTTTTATTCGGTTCCCAACTCCAACCCTCATTTAAAGGATCATTTGTTGATGTTTGCTCAACGCTGTCTGATTATATTAACAGAATTATGTTACAGTAAGTTGTGTCTTACTGTGTTACGGGACAGTGTTTTGTACAACGTTATAAGGGTGAAAGCGATTCGTATCTTGGCAGGGCATCACCAAGTCGTGTTTGCAGCCATGGCGAGTTTCATACCCTTAAATATGAACTTAACGATTTCGGGTTCAAAGTTGACCCTTTGGCATATGTTTATATATTAGTTTTATATATACACGTGTATGTGACATTCTGTGAGAGCCGAGAAAGTGGGAGAAAAAAGAGAGAAGGTGGAGTTATTAGAACTATATTCGGTTCAGGTGGTTTTCATTTATTATACCAACCTCGGGAGAATGATCTTGCGTTTTAATATTAAAGGTATAACGAGAGTTTTGCCTTATGAAACATTAATAAATTTTTTGGTGTTGATTGAATGGCGTTGCGGTTTTCGTGGTATAGGTGACCTTCATGGACAATATATGTGTACACT
>BQNB010023474.1:15639-56730 GCA_026074375.1 Tanacetum coccineum
GGGAGATTGTTAGACTTATAATCATATATGTCAAACAAGAATGTAACAAGTATGGGCATGTTGGTCAAGAGCACAAGTTGATCAAGGAAGTCAAATCAAGATGATTCAAGTCAAGGAGATGATACAAGATAACAATCTCAAAAACTCAAAGTCAAAAAGATAAAGGCTCAAGATCAAGATCACAAAGCATGAATGATCAAAGCCATTACAAACAAGACCAAACCAAAACAAGGCAAAGCATAAACGTCAAAGGTCATATCTTCAACGTCAGGGAAGACAATGATAAATCAAAGCAAACTCCTACAAGAATGTCCTCAGTGGTACGTAGTAGTTTGAAGAAAGAGACCTCAACATTGGGGGAGATTGTTAGCCTTAATTATATTAAGTCAAACAAGAATGTTATCGGTATTAGAAAGTCAAACTAGGTCTTGTATTGTAATAGGCTAGTCGGGTTCAACGGGCTTGGATTGTAATCTAATATTGTCCGTGTTTTAGGCTTTAAGCCTAAGTTTAGCCAAGCCCGACCCAAGTTAATAAGCCCATACGCCTACGAGAAGGCATGGGTATAAATAGAACCCACTCTTCACATAGAGAGGGTGTTGGTTGCATTTGTTTCATTTTGTAACTCACCATTTCTCTCAAAATCTAATCTTCCATCTTTGTTTCTCTCTCTACTTTCTCTCTCTACATTCCAGCTTATTTTTCTACTCATTCTTTCTTATTGGTAGTGCTTATTGATTGTGTTATGGATTAAACATATGGGATAACATATTTCATCTGAAATATTCATGTATCTTTAACTTGCGATCGCAAATGTTAAAGGTCATATCCAAAAATCTCTATTCAAGCCTTTTAACAACATAAGTTAAAATGTTCTTCTTTTCTCTTCGATGAAAACATCCTTTCTCTTCGATGAAAGCATCTTTCTCTTCGACGAAACATTCTTTCTCTTCGACAAAAACATTCTATCTCTTCGACCAAACATTCTTTCTCTTCGACGAAAACATTCTTTCTTTCGACGAAAACATTCTTTCTCTTCTATGAAACATTCTTTCTCTTCGACGAAAACATTCTTTCTCTTAGAAGAAAACATTCTTTATCTTTGACGAAAACACTCTTTATCTTTCGATCATACCTCTTCCTTCTCACTCAACCACGCCTCTACAACCATAGAGATGGCTAATCTCTTTTCTTTACTATTTCCGCTACCACCTTTAAGATAACCTTATACTTCGTCATGAGATTATTTTATGAACATTTACAATACTCGAGAAGACCACCATCCATCTTGACATTGTCAAGCTCGTCGCCTTCATCTTCGTTTGTTTTCTTTATTATTATTATTATTATTATTATTATTATTATTTTCGCGTACGAAACACACCGAAGATACGTCACCATTTCCTTCGGGACAATGTCCAAAAGGAAACATCTCCATTCGAATAGGTTACGCTGAAGATAACATCGTCGACATTCTTTCTTTACCCCTCAACCGCGAATCGTTAAATTGTCTTTGTCTAGGTCTAGGAATGATGAAACACATTCCGTAAATCTTTCTCTTCTTTTCTACTAGTCTCGATTCTAGTCTATTCTTTATTCCGTGCGTCATGACAACTTAAATACTTCATCTGAAGTACTTTAAGTATTTTTAATTAGCGAAATGCAGATTAAAATGTCACTCCCTTCACAAAATTCGTCAAAAACCAAGCCCTCTCCTATTGGCGGTCCGACGGCCTCTAAAACTATTTTGGCGGCCCCTAGATATATCTGGGACCGCCGGCAGCAAGCTTGTGATATCATTTATCCTATGCTAAATCCATAATCAAACACCCTCTCTCTTCTGCTACTACGAGCTAACGTCTATCCTACACCCAAATCTATGCCCACTATCTCTCTAAAGATCAATGGGTCATTCTCTTATCTTAATTCCCATAAGCACTGTTGCTTATGTTGTCAAGAGAATTTCATAATGAAATGCGTCTCATTCTCCAACACATTCCTTATAATCGATATACCTACAATCTATCATTACACAATAAATTCCCTCACATATAAATCTTGCTCCTCACATCTCCTAAACCTCTTTCCTCACCTCAAATGATGTTTTCACTTCTAAACGATTCTTCTTACTTTTAAATAGTCTTCTCACTTCTGATAGTCATCTTACTTCCAATAGTCGTTCTACTTTAGATGTTTCTCCTCACTTCTAAACATTCCTTTTCACTTCTAATAAGTATCCTCGCTTCTAATGTCTCTTCTTACTTCTAAACGTTTCTTCTCTCTTTTAATAGTCTTGTTACTATTAAAATTCCTCCTATATCTCGTGAAAACTTAATTATTTCATCCAAAATATTTAATTAATTTGCAAAATGCAAATGTCACTCATTCGCAAAACTTTCCACTTTCTAGAAAGTGACAAACATAAAGAAGATTTTCAATCTTCAAGTGTTATTGAGTTACCACAATGTTGAGTCTCTTATTATTCTTCCACCTTGAAAGAAGCACCACCTCATTTCACATACTCACATTTGTTCCTCAACATTGTCAACCAACAAAACACTAAACAAACCTTTAACTTCCCAATCCTTCACCTTTGTCTCGATAGAATCACGTGCACATCAATTGTTAGTGCAAATGATATATCAATCTTTTCTAACAACCTCTTGTCAACACGTTCCTCCTTTAGTCTTGCTCATCCTTTCCCACTTTTTGGCTCTATGGAACCATTTTCGTTCATATCCAAGAGCACATCGTCTCCATCTTCATCTTATTTTTCTTTTTATTCTTTTAAAGTATATATATATAAAATATTGACATATTTTGCCAAGATATTAAGTGTCATTCGTCTACTTTTAAAAAAAAGTCATTCTCATAATATTTTTGTGTCAATCAATAAACGAATCCCGTTCTCGTTTATTAAAAGTCTGTCAAATCTTTCTCCGTAAACATACGTCTCGATTCTTTTTGTTTCATCATTTAGGTTGTTTTTAAAATAATGATTACTTGTGTCTAGTTTCTTCTTCTCTTTCAAAGTGTCATACTTTAGAATAACAAAACCTAGAAGTGCATGTCTAGTTCCCCGCTAATGTTTTGCTATATGTATATGTGCACTTGTCTACTAACTTTGTTGTGTAGCACAAAAATATCTTGATTCCTTGGTTCCCCAAACAAGGGGAGCATACACCGAGGGGGAGCACTTGCAAGCGCTATACTCATTTAAAATGCATCGAACTTCTTGAGCATCGATGGTAATTTATTTGATCCATGGATCTGTTAGAATCAATATACAAGGAATGATATTATCATGGGGACGCAATAGGAAAGGGGGGCTAGGAGATATGTGGGTAAATAGCATGGAGTTGGTTAAACCATGATGATAGAAGACTTCACTAGGATGATGCAAGCTCACCTTTATAGGAAGATAGGATTGGAGATAGTCAACCAAATACTTCACCTTATCTACTTCAAAATCACATTCAACCTTTAGGTTTCGTCTAATACTTTCTACTTATATACTTGAAGTACCTACAATTCTATCATGCCTTCTTCTCATCTATCACAAACTCTCCTAAATTATCAAAGAAACACAAAACTACCTCAACCTTATTTCTCACGTTTTTTTCCTCATATCTTCATTCTATATACATGGAGCACCCGTCTTCCTTTCATTCTTTCACACTACATATACTAGGAGCACCTACACACTTACCTTCTTCTCATACCTTCAACCTATATGCTCTAACCATAATCCATATTATACCTTTTTGCTTTGACAAAAGGGGGATAAGAGAGTGTAAAAGAGTAACTTTTAAACTTTACTATGTGCTATAGTTTACATATTTGATCATCATCAAAAAAGGGGAGATTGTTAGTGCAAATATTATGATATTTAATCTATACGATCTCTTTATGTTTTGGTGATGACAAACATGTGACTTGTAATACATAACGTAAAGTGCACCGGTTTCTCGTAATAAAAAATCATCAATGCATACATGCATCTACATCTCATGATGTCTCAAGTCAACATCAATACATCTCTCGACGTCTCAAGTCTACATCAACACCAACATTTGTTTGCACCCGACGTAAATCACATAAGGTATATACAAACAACATTAAAATTGTAGGATGATCAAAGAAATAAGTTTGTCTTAAACATTACATTTTTATAAATGTAACAAAACAATTTTTCAAAAATTAATTAGACAAATTATTTATGAATTATAAAGAAATGTTTTATGTAGTACTTATTTCAAAATTCAAATCTAGCCATTTCCCCCCCAAAATAAGTGTCACTTTCACCAGACAAGTTTGTCACCACAAAAAGACAAAAACATGAGCGTCTGTCAAGGCGGTCCCTTAAATAGGTCGGCGGCCTCCTTAAATACTGGCGGACCCTTAATATATCTGGGATCGTCATTTCCTGACAGGCTGTTTTTTAGCTCCTATAAATAGTGGGTCACCTCCAACTATTTTCACAACCCTTTTGCATGAATTTCTTTCAGTTCTTTCTCTCTCTAGATCTCACTAAATCTCTCTAAACCTTTGATCATTAAACTTGTTAAATCTTGTTTAAATGTGATCCAATCTTCTTTCCTTCTTCCCTCAAGTGCAAGAGAAGAACTTTGGTCATCGTCAAGATACGAAGTTATGTAGTCTAGTTAGTTCATTTGTAACATATGTTACATATAGATTGAGTCCATGTCTTTCAATCTTTAGTAGTGTGTAGATCCGAATGGTGTGTACGGAAGGGTTGATTGTGGGTTGGTTAGTATTTTGGGCCTTAAAATACATTAGTGAAGTGGTAGATTGGTTCTAGCTAAGATTAGGACTCGACATTTAGCTTAGTGTCAGAAAATAATATAAGCGATGCGGTTTATGTGTTTAGGCCATAAAACATAACGTTTGTTATGTTGGGCCATAAAACATAACGGGTTTGGTTATACCCGAAGAAGGACTCGACATCTAGCTTAGTGTCAGAAAATAATGTAAGCATCGGTATAAGGTTTTCTCTGCCAAAAGGGAGCCTGTTGATTAGTGAAGTAACTCTCAAGTTGGATACTCGAGGAGCGGAGTAGGGCGAAGAGGAGCTTCGTGACCAAACCATTATAAATCATCGTGTCGGTTTGCATTTTCTTTTACTTTTACACTTGCGTTGTGCTTATGATTGTGTGAATTGTTGTGTATGTTGTGTTAGTCATGGTTGTGTAGCTATTTATAGTAAACATTGTGAGTGTGGATATATTGGTAGAATATGCGCTAGTTATTGTAACTCCATTATCGACACTTCTCATATTGCGTCAAACTTGATTGGTGATTTGATACAAAGGATCTAGTCCGGAAACCTCTTCTGGAGGTGGTCCCTTTAAATAGGGCGGCCCCCTGATGTACTAGGCGGCCCCTATATATTTATGGGACCGTCGACAAAGAGTGATGTAATAATTGATACAAAAGATTTAAAGTTTTTAAAAAGAAACATATTCACCCCCCCTCTATGGTTTCCACACTCATTATTGTGGTCTCGAATAGATATACCAAGCCAAGTTCTAAAGTATACAACGTCATCGGCACACTCATATTTTTGCAAAAATTTGGGTAAACATTTGGAAACGGATAAGGTTGAATCATCACAATATCTAATAAGGGTTATGTGTGCAGGTTATGTAACTAGTAATTTCACAAAAGTATGCTTGAAAAAAAAATTGAGCATAATTTAAGCATTTTAATGTGAAAAATAGGACAAGTAACGTTCTAATTCCCATCCCCCCACTTAAATTTACAACGTCCTCATTGTATAGATAAAACATTAAAAACAGGAAATTAAAAGAATTAGAACGAGAAACTCCCCTAATGTTTTGCTCGGTAGATTCTCCAAGTTGAGTTTATGAGCAAGAATGTGTGTTGTAAATGTGTCCAAATACCAACATGACTACAACACACATAGGATTCCAGACGATAGATAATTCACCAACTTTTCTCGATTTCTTTTCCAGCGAGGTCTTGTGCAAAATATAAGAAAAACATGCAAAATCCTATCTAGGGTATCATACGGTTAATAAAATAATAAAAACAATAAACTGTACAGGTAGTCAATACGCCGTATCCAAAAACTTAGATACGCCGTATAGAAAGTCCTATAAAAAGTATCAATACGAGTCAGTCTGCCAAATACGCCGTATCATGTGCATGAATACGCTGTATAGACAGATCTGACGATAAAGTTTTAAATGCAGAAAATAAATGACTGATAACGTCCAGACATTCAATATGCCGTATGGTATGGAGAGGATATGCCGTATTGATGTCTAGGAAGACAGACTCGATAAAAATAAATAAAAATAATCTGAGTTGTCTCCCGGGAAGCACTTTTCTTTAAACTAGTCTTTAAGTTAGACTTTTTCTTCAGTTTCCTTCACACTATTCAACACATTCCTCTCCTGCTTGCATTCTCGTAACGGATATGGTGCTTGAGTCCATAATTAATCAACGAGCTAATTTGCTGAACTTACTATCAGACTTGATTGTATCATGCACAAACAAATCAAAACATCACATCATAATATATATACATCAAAGGATAAGCTGTTTTAAGTTTAGGTACATCATGATACGAATAATATAAATGTACAAAAGATAGCGACAAAAAGTAAGGGATAGAAGAGTCAAGGGTCTGGCTGCTGGGGTGCTGAGGTGCTGGCGTCATCAGTCATACGCCTGGTATGCCTCACATACGGGATATGAAAATCTGCATAGCTAGTGTACCTGACCTCAGCCTGATCCATCATCCGTGAAAGTCTAGTGACCATCCATGTAGTGAATCGAGAGAAATCACGGGTCATACTGTCTAATACCTCTCTTTGCTCGCCCAATGCCCCTCGCAAACTATGGAGGTGGTGGCTGAGGTACCTGTACGGGTGCCGGAATAGCCTAGCCACCCTCATCAACATTGGGAGCACCCTCTAAGGCACCAGCCGCAACTACCTACTGCCTCTCTGGTCTCGGGGATACCCAAGCCCAAGTATCGTTGAGCTCCTCACAAATATGCAGCCTCATTAGCTCAGCCATATCAATCACAAGGAGGTCTCGGACAATTACCGTCAATCTTTGGAGTCTCTCCTCAGTAAGCAACCCAAAATGCTCAGCCAGACCAGCAACAAACTGCCCTCCATATATCATCGCCCCACGCTTCCTCCCCGAAGCAAACATCCTCAAATACCTAGCCAACAGATAAGGGATGTTGACTGAACCAACATCCATCCCCCTCAGGTAAAATAAATCAGTCACGGTCAGCTTCTTAGGTGCCTGAATCCTCCCAGCAATGCTACAAGCGATGAGCCTATGGCATAACCTCAATATGGGATCCCTAATATGAGTATAAAAAGGAGGTTTACCCAAAAAACCTCCCTTAGAAGAAATCCCCCTCCAATAAGCACTCAGATCTCCCTTATCGGAGATCTACCTAGCACTCTCTGCCCAATATAAACCAAATCCAGCAGTCTCCATCTCCTCTGCTGTATGTAACCCCAAAGCCAAAATAAATTACCTCTAGCTCATGCGACACCTAGCCTCACCCAACTGGAACTAAAGCATAACCTCGGCATCAATATCCACGATCGCATCACTGAACCTAAATGTACTAAAGAACTTCATAATGAGCTGAAAGACGAGTGGGCCTCGCACCTTAAATAACCTCCTCCAAGTACGGCTGGTGAACATACTCTGCCCATGATCATCCCTATGCTCCATGAGCATCCTAGTAGTCAACCTCTCTAGCTCTCAAAATCCAAAACCAACATCCGGTGTATCCCTCTACTGTAAATCCTACCTAATCTCTCCTTAAAATCCGTAATATCAGCATCTGTATACTCCAAACCCTCAAACCTAAGATATTGATGTCTCTGATCTCTAGGTGGAAGAGCTATATCGTGTGGTCTATATGAAAAGGAGTATAGAGCTAGAAATTGATTCTCCAAATTTTCACCGCCGTTATTTCATTTAATGTTTGTGTAAAAAGTGTATGTGAAACTGATCTGGCGTATCACTAAGGCTTTTATACCCAAACTCAATACGCCATATATGTTTTTTTCCAATATGCCGTATTGGACAGAGTTGTTGACTTAAGTCAACTCATGTTAAAATAGTGGATACGCCGTATAGATATTTACCTAATACGTCATATCCGTTCTTGGATACCAATTTTCCCTAATATTATCAAAGTAAAGAAAACGTACCTTGGCCTCCGCAACTTCCTCGTTTAAACACCATCCTTATAAAACAGCTTGGGGTCGAACGGGATGCCAAATGGCACATAAAGATTTTTAATCATGAAAATTAATGGCTTCCCTTTATGAATATAATTCCAAGTCATGATATTTAATTCCACGATAAAAATCTCAGTTTTGAAAAAATTTCTTGATGTATCATGACTTGTTTTTAAAAGCTTATTCAACCCTTGTGCATAAGCACCAACATCGGTATTTATCTCGTCAGGTAACGGTATGACAGATACATCCCCCAAGGCTTATCATCATTGTCCTTATTCGATTTTGAATCATCGAGATAAATTACGTTAAAAGGAAATAGATCATTAAAGTATAAAACGTTTTGTTCTTCTTTATCATATTCAGACAATGATATTTCATCTTTCAAATTAAATTCATCGACATGTTGAGGACACACAATAGGTTCAGTTAAGAAATCTGATTTAGACGTTAGAGCATCATTGTAAACAATGGCCGAAAATTCATTCTCAAGATCTTCAAGGTAGTCTAAATCATCAAAATAACTGACCGTAGGCTTGGGTGATGGAAATGAAGTCATATTGACTTTATCATTATCATTTTCCGAATCCATTTTCAAATTATCGACATAAATTATTTTAAAAGAAAATGAGTTTTTGTCAAAAATTACCGTGTAATCTTCATTGTCGGATTCATCAAACGATATTCTAAAGTTAATTTCATTGTCGTTAAGAGGACTTATCGTTGGTTCACACGAGAGTGCTGCCTGAGATGTAAACGTGTCATCAAAGACTATAGCTGGGAATTCAGTTTCAACAGATCTGAGGTTGTGAACTTCATCGTCATCCCAGATTCTACCATACGTAGCAGTTTCCCAGTTAAATACCTTACCACGCCAACGAGCTTTTTCTTCCTCAAGCCTGATATATTCTTCCATGGTAATGTTGGGGTCGTCCATATTTACATGTGATAATTTTGCTAGGAAAGAAAGCTGTCAAATAGCTTAATACGCCGTGTTCAGTAAACTGAATATGCCGTATTATACAAACGCAACAAGTAATAACACAGAATTTTAAACTAATCTAAATTACACTAATTAATCTAAATTACACTAATCCTAGAGTTAAGTTAATCTAATGTTAAAAACCAAAATATTAAATAAAGTCAAGATTAAAATTTCACTCCCCGGCAACGGCGCCAAAAACTTGATTGTGTCGTTGTGAGGTTGTAGTTTATGATAGTTCAAGTTTTAAAGTTATATTTTGCCGACTTTACCTAAAACAACACGTTAACGGGCAGTGTACTCGGTCAGATAGAGTTTCGTGGTAAGTAAGGTGTCGATCACTAAGAGCGAGAACTAATCTTTTATTTTATCAATATTTTGGTTAACTAAACTAATTTAATTTAAACTATGTTAATTCTATTTTATGTTAAACCTATGTTAATCCTAATTCTAACGGATAAAAGGGGTTTTCAACCTCAGAGACTGGCATAGGTTTGTGGTAACTTAGATCAATTTAAGACACAATAACACACGCAAGTAAACAGATAAAAGATAGAAGAGCGGTCTAGCCAAATATAATAAAACTGTATAAACCACGATTAATCCAATTAGAACGTTGATTTGTTTATTTAGTGCAATGAATAATTATCTCGAGGCGGCATATCATTCTTAAGACTTAGGCGTTACTTCTTCCTAAGACCTAGACAAGTAAAATTCTGTCACAATTAAACTCATCCGCATAAAACATCCTATTTGCTGATTATAATCTATCTTATGGATTAATGCAATGGTGATCTTGTTAAACCCTAGCTCATAGAGACTTTACCCACTTACTGCTTAATGGTAATTTATATACTGGCAATCCACTGGCCAAGTCTTTACCAATTGATTAAGAACGTACTCGTTGATCTCAAGGGTCACCTACTGGTCCAACTAAGCTTACTAATCTAAAGGCAAAGATAGGTCATTATTTATGATCCTATTGGTCTAGATGTATAAATCACTATATGGAGAGCCATCCCGACATCTAGCTAACGTGGTCGGTATCACTAGATCCAATTGAATGATAGGTCGCACACAAAAGTACGTAAATAAGTATAAATTGATAAACATAAACAGGAAATCAACAATAAATTAAGCATTCGAGATAAACAAACCAAACATTCAAATCTTTATAATAATGGCTAATACCCAAGGTTATTAGCCCTCAAACATCATAATCAATACAAGAGTAATAATTTAAACAAGGTAAACTAACCAAGTTAAACGAATGATACCAAAAATCAAACGATTACTAGAGTATAGTAGATTACAAAGTGTTTCCTATGGAATTAGTAGCTTTGCTTGACCTCTTCTGGTCTTCTTATCTTCTGAAAATCAACTTTTGTGGTTAAGGTATCGAAAATATGATCAAGCACACTAAAAACTCATTTTTAGGTTTTCTATTTATAGGGTATAGAATTTGGTCGATACGGTGTATCGAGTGAGATGGATACGGCATATCAGGGGTTTCTTGGAGTAGGGACCACGTTCGATATCTTCCAAAATATTTTATTACTTTAAATTGAATACGACGTATAGAGTTCCTCTGGATACGGCGTATTGGTCTTTATTCCTTCGTGGTATTTTGTGAAGCGCAGGCACAGATACGCCGTATCTTCCTTGATAGATACGGCGTATAGGATGTTAGAACAATAATATTCAAATGTCTTCGTTTAAGCTTCTAAATGTGTGCCTTTTCGCTAATCTTCACCAAGTACTCCATAATTAATGCAATTCTCAAATACAAATGATTAAGTAACAATTCTTGCAATAATCATACAAAATGGGTTATTTACATGGGATAAATGATGCTATAAAAGTGACGTTATTTGATGTCATCAAACTCTTTCTCATGTTTTGATTTATAGTTGTTATATGTTCTGTATTATTTGGTTTTGACGTGCACTTTCTTTATAAATTTGAACTTTTAAATACAGGGTTTGAATTATATTCGATTCATGATCCCGTCTTCTCTAGATAAGTGGTTGCCTATGTAGGAGAAGTTTTATTGTTTTCTTCATATATTTGTTGTTCCGGGAGGATTTTCATTGCCTAAAGATGTGCGTTTACTTATTTTTATTGATAATATTATGCTGCATTAAATACCTTATGGCGCTTGGTTCAAGTGTAGTATGAATTATTTGAATTCACAGTGTTTATTGTATTTTGATTTTTATGCCAAACTCAATGTTTATTGATCTTTATTCAAGATGAAGCATCTACTGGTGATTTGATGGATGTTGATGTTGTTGGTAACTCTTCTCTTGATGCACAGTTGGATTCCTTAAGAACTTAGATTTGCTAATAAATTATGGTAGTATGCAGGTAGCTATTGTTGGTTTAAATTGTTCCTTTTGATTATTGATAAACAAGTTTTTCAGGTCACGTACACAGGCTGAGCTGGAGTCTATTGGATTGAAGAAAGAGATACAAACGTTAGAAAGATAATATGTTCTTAATAGCCATCTAGCAGCTTCAACGAATGAATTAACAAAATTATCTGACCAAATTTCTGCTTATGATACACTTAAAGGTATTACAAGGTCCTTATCTTTATCGTTAAAGGATTTTTATCTGATGAAAATATGACTTTGTTGATGGACAAAAGCATATACTTAAGTTTTGTAGCAATTAGATGACTATGAACTGATTCCAAGACTCAGATAAGAATTAAAGTTGGTATTCTTTTCTGTTTATATTTCCATTATTTTTCTGTACTTAATTGGATTTCATTATTACCCTAAAGTTTTATGCATCACTAAATTCAAGTAATTATGGTTATAAACAAGCTTGCTGAACTTTTAGGATTACTTTTTATGTACATACCAATTGGTAAAATCTAAGATGAAAAAAAACAACATTGAGTTGTGGAATGTGGTGTTATGGGTATATCACCAATTTAATATGATTCATTAAAATGAGCTGATTATGGTTTTTGGTGTAAGGCAATGATTCAAATGAATTCATGTGTGTGCGTGTCAGTTTCTGCATTCATGGTATTCATGGGCTGCACTAATAATTTAATAGTCATGAAGATGTTGAACCCGTACCAGTGCCTTATAGTCATTATGTAACAATTCTCATTTTCACATCATTTTACGTCAATAAATATTCAACCATTTATGTTAACTTTTACGCGTTTACTTTTAATTTCAACCGTTAAGTTTAATCGAGTAAACTAAAAATCAACATTCAATGTAAACCGTCATCAAACAAATAAAAGTTTACGTCAAGCAAGTGTTATATAATTATTATGAAAATAATTTTTCATTTTTCATTTTTTATTATTATTGGTTACGTAAAACGTTTACGTTTCGCAATAAACTACATTCATGCATGCATGTAAACCCATAAACCCATCTATACTTCAACAAATACCCACCATTATACCCAATACCTAAAAAATTAAAACATTTTATCCTAAATACTTGCCTTAGCCAATTCTATACATATACAAATTAATTCATCAACTTCCCACTAACACATAAACTATATTATGTTGTATCCAATAGTTAGAACCAAAAGTAATACTTCTTGTCTAGCTTTCAAAATCGCCATCTTTGTTCCTTGGCATGCTTGTGTTCAGCTGCAAATAGGGAAAAGAAGAAAAGAATGAAGGCATGCCATAAAGTATCTTATCACATCTCAATCTACCATGTCTTTCTTACACTCCTAGTATTAAATTAAGCTACAACCCATGCCCTAACACCCAAAACAAACCGTCCACCCTTGTAAACCATTTGATGGTTTCATGAAGTAGTTTTTACCAAGCTCTTGCCCTATAAATAGAAGATCTAATTTAACTTCACACACACTTATACCTTTGGAAAGAATATAACTATTTTCTCTCTTGTTTCCTTCCTCACAACCTACGGCTTAAAACTCACACATAAAACCACTCATAGTTTTGTTCTAGCAATATTAAAAGCATAAAAGTGTTATTAGGATTAATATCTAAGGTGTATCAAGGGTATTTGGAAGCTTAGGTTTATTTAAACAAAGGTTTTCATAAGGAAGCAAGCTAGGGGTTCAAGAAGAAAATTATGGTTTCTTACAAGGAATTTGGGTTGAAGTATTGAGTTAGATTGTGTTTATCGTCTTTATTTATTCACACAAGGTCTAACATAAACCTTAATCTTTCTTAATCATTCATTTTCACATATATATAATTGTTATATAGTTGATACACCAACTAGTATTTATTTTATAAAGTTTATAAAATAAAACAAGCTTATACAAATTAAAGAAATACTTGCTCATGATGAAATGACGTTTAAAATATGTTAGAATGCAAGAACATGTTTTACTTGATGTTTTACAAGTGTTGGATAATTTATATAATTAATTGGGAATTAATTGTTACAAAATTTATTTATATAGTTTTATAAATAAAAATTGTTGTGGACATTTTATTTCGACATATTAGACTTAATTTGATGGACATAAATTAGAGGACTAAAAATATGTAAAAGATGTGTTATTAATTAAATTAGAGGACTTTTGAATCTTTAATTAAGTTAAAATCTACAAAAACAATTTTTATAAACATTAAATCCGAACAGTTTGTACATTCTGTACAAATTTGAACTTTTATAAATTATATAAACCTAATAATTAATTAGTACATTTCATGTGGATTCCAAATCTTTAAAGTACACTAAAAACGGAATTAAAACGAATGAGTTATGATTTTTACAAGATATCGATAATTAAATTTATAAAAAGTAATTTTATAAATAACAGTTTACTATTACTGTTCATGTACAGATTTTCATAAATATTATAAATATAATATTTTGATAGATTTTCTCAATACAAAACCGTGAGTATAAAGAACGTGTAAAACGAAATTAAAACAAAAAAGATATGATTTTATAAAGATTCTATGCACTATTTTACTCTTGTGCACTATTTTTATAAAACTACAAAAGTTGCTGTTAGAACGATAAAAAGTGGATTACGAGTGTTTTCGGGTCCGTTTGGGCTATAAAAACCTTAAGAAATAATGTCGTATTACCTATATAATATTTATATATGTTTTTAACTTCATAAATACTATTTTATAAAACAATGAAACTATTTATATAATATCATTATATAAATACTAAAAATATTAAATCAATTATTATTAACAAATAATTAATTGTTGGACAAGGATAATATTTTTCACAAACACAAATACTTGCATATTTATTTTACATGTATAATTTAAATATTGTTTCAATATTTTAAATTAAACAAACACTTTTAGTTGGTGATATAACTTCATAATTTATATGGTTGTATTTATTTTAAATACACTATTCTTATACGACCTATAATTAATTAGGTTGCATTTCGGATCGTTCGTGACGATTACATTGTTGATTTTATGATAATCACTACTTTCACTAGAGGTGAGTTTATAGCCCCATATTTTACTCGTTTTACATATACTTTATAACTTTTGGGGTGAGAATACATGCGCATTTATAAACTTGCTTACATACTTGTTTTCATAACTCATTCACAAACTCATTTACACGATTGATTTCAAACTCGTTTACATGTTCGTTTACAACTTGTTTACTTACTCGATTACATACTCATTACAAACTCGTTTACATACTCATTTAGATATCTCGCGGTGGGATACATTGCTTGTTTTCATTTTTGGACGCAAGTATATTACTTTACTTTTAAAATGATTACGGATTCACTAAGTAGCATGAGCTATTAATTACGGTTGGTAGGCGCGAGTGTTATAAAATAGATCTATTTGGGATTGACATCCCCGTTCGGGTGAGTAGCGCTCACTAGTTCAACGGATTGAACTATCGGACGTATACCATGTCGGAACATTGAACTACATTCACATGAACACTTACAGTGCCTGAAAAGATTGGCATACATACAAGTCGGAGCCTCAGTGTTATGAACTTAGTGCGGTCGTAATCACATTTTCGTGACTATTGCATGTGTTACAATAGTCACACACACTTTATAAATCTTTGATTTCAATATTTATACTTACATTTTTGTGACTATTATAAGGATTGAAATGGTCATACACACTTTATAAACCTTTTATTTCAACATTTATACTTACATTTTTGTGAGTATTATAAGGATTGAAATTGTCATACAACACTTTATAAATCCATGATCCAACATTTATACTTACATAAACCTATGAACTCACCAACTTTATGTTGACACTTTTAAGCATGTATTTCTCAAATGAATTAGATGCTTGACTTATTTGGTGTGCATTGAAGTCCAAACTTTACAAGATTGCATTCATGGATTTTGTTAATACAAATAATGTCTAAAAACGTTATTTATATTTTTCAACCTCCCAACGTTTTGATAATAACAAAATGTAAAAACGTTTACAATATAAATAAACGTTTACAAATTATTAATCGTAAAATTTCATTTTCACATTTTCACAAAAAGTATTTTTACAAAATAAAAATACATAAATATTTTTAAATAAAAGAAAATGGTTTATTTAAATAATAAAATTTGAATCTGGTTTTCCCCCTAAAATGGAAGCTTCCATACCATATACAACCTTCCTCACAAAAAGACAAAAACAGGAGCCTAGTCTACTGGGCGGCCCTTAGATATATCTGGTACCGCCGGGACCGCCCCCAGTGACCGTTGGATTTTCCTGCCTATAAATACTGCTTCATTCCCAGCAGAAAAACACACCTCTTTGCACGAAATTTTTAGATAACTTTCTCTTTCTAAAAATCTTATTTCTCTCTCTAAATCTCTTGATCACTTACATTCTTAGATCTTGTTTCAAGTGATCTAATATCTTCTTCTCATCTCTCCTTTCTCATTCAAGTGCAAGAAAAGAACATTCGTATTCGCCAAGAAATGAATTGTTATTTAGTGATATTTCCTCTCTTCTTTTAAGTACCAAATCTCTATTATAATTATCTTATGTATTTGTGTGATTCGGATAGTGTGTAAATCCGATAGTGTAGATCTTGTGATTGTATAGTGATTGTGAAGTGGTAGATTGGTTCTAGCTAAGATTAGGACTCGACATTTAGATTAGTGTCGGAAAATAACGTAAGCGACATGTAAACGATTTTATCCGCCTGAAGGGAGCTTGTTGACATAGTGAAATCTCGAGTAGGATACTCGGGGAGTGAAGTAGGGCGAAGAAGAGCTTCGTAGCCGAACCATTATAAATCTTGGTGTCTTGCTTTGATTATTCCTTCTCTCATCTCTTTATATTGTTGTGATTGTTATTTACCATTAGTTTAGATATTTACTTTGTTGATTCATATTGTTCATTGGTTGAACATACTACTCAAATCTAAGTATTTTAAAAACAAACTTTTAAAACACAAACCAACCTGTAAACTATTCAACCCCCCTCCCCCTTTCTAGTTTCCATAATTGGTATCAGAAGCCAAGGCCACTCAAGATTTTTAAAATATATTGTATTTTAAAGCTTGGATCGATCTATAGATTTTGACATATATCTAGAAGGGCAATCCATGCAAAGACCACCACTTTATGAAAATGATAGTTTTATTTATTGGAAAAATAGATTCGAGACATATGTTAAATCAAAAGATCTAGATTTTTTTAACCTATTGTACAAAATCCGAAAACCAAATTAGATGAGGTTATCCCTTTTGATAAACAAACTGATGATCTTAAAAAGAGACTTGCGAAAAATAACGAAGCTAAAATGATTATTTATAATGCTTTGCCTAGAAAAGAATATGAAAGAATTTTCATGTGTAATATGGCAATTTTTTTAGAAAACATTGTTAATCACCCACCAAGGTAATAGTCAAGTCAAAAATAATAAGATCGACCTTTTGACTGGCAACCGGGAAAAAAGTTATAAAACCCGAAAAAAGCCTACGTGGCATGTTTAATACTTTCTCTAATGTTCCGTTTTAGTACGTGAACTTTTTTCTAATGTTCCGTTTTGGTACGTGAACTTTTTTATACACACATTTTTATACACACATTTTTATACTCACATTTTTATACACTTTTTATATACGTTTTTATATACATTTGTATACACGATTTTATGCACACATTTTTAACTGAACTTAGAATCGAGCAGATAATATTTTTATACACACATTTTTATACACATCTTTATACAAATATTTTTATACTCATATTTTTATACACATTTTTATACAAATATGTGTATAAAAACATGTATAAAAATTTGTAAAAAATATGTATAAAAAATGTGTATTAAATCGTGTGTATAAAAACTTTATAAAAATGTGTATAAACATGTGTATAAAAACATGTATAAAAATGTATATAAAAATGTGTATAAAAAGGTGTGTATAATAACGTGTATACAAATATGTATGAAAACGTGTATAAAAATATGTGTATAAAAACGTGTATAAAAATATGTATAAAAATGTGTATAAAACGTGTGTATGAAAATGTGTGTATAAAAAATATGTGTATAAAAAATATGGTAATATAAATGTGTATAAAAATGTGTATATAAATATGTGTATAAAAATGCGTGTAAAAAAATGTATGTATAAAATGTGTGTATAAAAAATGTTGTATAAAAACGTGTTAAAATGTGTGTAAAAAACATGGAAAAAATGTGTGTAAAAAGTTGTGTAAAATGTGTATATAAACGTGTATAAAACATATGTGGTTATAAAAAGATGATGTATAAAAACGTTTGTAAAACTGTGTATGAAAATATTATAATAAATATTTGTTTATAAATATTGTGTATATAAACGTTAATAAAAATGGTGTATAAAAATATGTATAAAAACATGTGTATAAAATATGTGTATTAATAATGCTGTAAAAATGTCTGTATAAAAATGTGTGTATAAAAACGTGTATAAAAATGTGTGTAATAAAAATATGTATAAAAATGTGTGTAAAAAATGTATAAAAATATGTGTATAAAAACGTGTGTAAAAAATGTATATAAAAATGTGTCTTAAAATGTGTGTATAAAAATATGTGTATAAAAATATGTGTATAAAAATATGTGTTTATAAATATTTGTATAAAAACATGCATAAAAATGTGTATAAAAACGTGTATATAAAAACATGTGTATAAAATATTTGTATAAAAATGTGTATATAAAAACGTGTATAAATTTAAATAATAATTAAAAATAAAAAAATAAACAACCGCTAGTATAAAGGACTAACGTTGCAAACGTTCATTGGTTAAAAAGCCTAACGTTGCAAACGGTCGTTAAGTGAAACAAAAATATAGTTGGTTCAGGTTAAACAAGTTTGATGGTGCAAATTAACACAAAACTTGAAAGTTCGTTACATTAAGTGGAACAAAAAAAAGTTCACGTACCAAAACGAAACAATAGAGAAAGTACGTTGCTATTGTACAGGCTAAAATCCTATTTATAATGCTTTGTCTAGAAAAGAATATGAAAGAATCTTCATGTGTAACACATGCATAAGAAATTGGGAAAACTTTGATAATCACCCATCAAGGTAATAATCAAGTCAAAGATAAGAGATCGACCTTTTGGTTCGACATTATAACAAGTCCATATTTATGAAGTCGAATCTATATATATTGCTTTTTGCTAAGATTAACACTATTATTACTAGTTAAAAACTCTTGAGAAGGCTATTTTTAGGCAATAATTAGGTTAGAGAATTATTCGTAGGGCTCTACATCCTAAATGGAGAGCAAAGGTCACGACGATTGAAGAGTCGAAAGACTAAATGTCACTATCTTTTGATGAACTTATCGAGAACCTTAAAGTTCACGAAATGATCATCAAGAAAGATTCCAAAATAGTCAAAGCAAAAGTTAAAAGGAAATCTCTTGCTTTAAAGGCTAAGAAAGAATCTAGTGATGAAGAGTGTTCGACTTTCGGAAGTGAAGACGAAGAGTACGCCATGGCAGAAAGAGACTTCAAGAAGTTCTTTAAGAGAAGAGGTAGATTCGTGAGACAACCTCGGAACGACAAAAAGACATTCCAAAGAAGTCGTGATGAAAAGAACGGTAAAAGTGATAAAAAATGCTTTAGATGCGGCGACCTGAATCATCTTATTGGAGAATGTCCAAAATCACCAAAAGACAAGAACCAAAGAGCTTTTGTCGGAGGTTCTTGTGATAGCGGTGAAGAAGATGATGAGAAGGTCAAAAATGAAACGTGTCTCGTGGCGCAAGCATCAAGTGAGGTATGTTCCGAATCCTCTTACTTTAGTGATGAAAACTCGTCAATAGATGACTTAGTATTAGATAATGAATATGATAAACTGTGCAAAATGAGTTTAAAAATAATCACTAAAAACAAAAGATTAAAATCCACTAGAAATAGTTTAGAAAAAGAACTTAGTATTCTAAAAGAAAAAGTGTTTATACTCGAGAAAAACAAGGGAGTTGATCTCGAATGTGTAAAATGTCATATGCTTAAAATTGAAAATGAAAAGCTTAAAGAGGAAGCTTTTAAACTAACCAAGTTTAAAAAGAGCACACATTGCTTAAATGAAATGTTAAATAATCAAACACCCTCTGGTGATAAGTTAGGTTTAGGGTTTAATTCATTTGAAGCATCATGTAGTGGAACTAAGGAAGTAAAATTTATGAAAGCTCAGAAAAAGGCATCCTCTGATGGAGGTCCCATAAATATGGGCGACCCCCTTAGTATGCAGGCGGCCCCCAAAGCAATTATGGGACCGCCACCAGTAGTTACGCCTGGATCTAAGAAAAGTGTGTCTTTTCAAAAATCTATTTTGGGTCCTAGACCAAAACACATAATAGTAAACAATGTCAAAGTTCCCGTTGCTAGTGATAATGAAGTTAAACAATTTTATAAGCCATTGTCAAAACCCGGAGTTGGATTTTCAAAACCTAATTTTAGATCAAAAACTCCACCACCTAGAAGAGTCATCAATAACTATTCTCGTCCTAAAACACCGCAACCAAAAAGAAACGTTGGTCGACAAAATCAATCTCGTGGCTTTCCTGTAACTTGGAACAATTTCCAACGTCAAAGTTACATGCCATGGGAAATGTGTCTTCCATTCCCACATCCTAACCAATTGCATCAAATGCAAGGGATGTTTAGCACTAACAACTTTGGACCCATGAGATATTGAGGACCAAATGTTTGAGGTATTATCTTATATAAATAGATATGCCTTGGAGTCGACTTGGAACCTGATGAGTGGATAAAGGATATCGGATGCTCCAAACACATGACGGGTAACCAGAAGCTCTTCACAAGCTACAATGCATACAACAGAGGTAATGTCATTTTTGGTAGCAATATTTGCGGTAACATTATTGGCAAAGGTACGATTTCGAATGACTCTCTCAAAATAGATAATGTAGAACATGTAGATAACTTAAGATTTAACTTATTAAGTATAGGACATATATGTGATAATAAGTGTAGAGTAACTTTCTCTGAACATGATAGTGAAATCACCAAGGATGGTAAGGTCATAGGTAGAGGTATTAGTAAGAAAGGCTTATATGTGATGAAATTAAGAAATAAGCCTAAAGACCAAATTTGTCTAACAACGATTGATGAAAATTCTACGTTGTGGCATAGGAGATTAGGTCACGCAAATATGCGTCTTATTCAATCGTTAGCATCTAAGGGTTAAGTTAATGTAACTATTAGCTAGTTAAGACTTGCTATAAAAGTCACACTATGAAAGTAAACTTCACTACTTTATTTCACTAACAAAATAACACACAAATCCTCTCCTCAAACACCCCTAACTTACGGCTTAAAACAAAAACCGATATACATTCTTAGTTTTTGATTTTACAAGTAATCCAAGTAATCCAAGTATTCAAGGTTCATTATTAGACATATCTAAGGTGCATTGGAAGCTTGGTTTAGTGTTTACAAGGGTTAAACAAGAAAGGTTTAAGATTAGGGTTTCATTGGAATTAGGGTTTCTAAGTCTTGGAAGCTTGGGTTTAATATCTAAAATAGGGTTTAGATCTTGTTTCTCTTCTTTATACTTCATTTTAAGGTTATCTAAAAACCCTAATCGCTTTACATTCATGATTTTATGTGTATATGATGTTTACATAGTAAATCACCATCTAGGAAACTTATTTACTTGTCAAATGGATTTTTACACTTGATTATGATTTGGTATACTTTTACATATGTTATATGGATGTTAATATCATATGGGAATGGAAATATAAGTATTTTACAAGTGTGGTTTATGTATAAAAAGTATACATAAACTAGTGGTTTTAAAAGTTACTTAATAAGTTTATAAGTATAAGGACTTGTTGATCTTGTGATCTTGGACAATATTTGGACAAATCATGAACTAAGGACCTTAAGTATGTAAGACATGTGGTATAAGTTATTGTAAAGGACTTGTAACAAAGTTACTAAACTAAAAAGTTACAAAAACAAGTTTAAACACATTTTAACAAAAGATCAAAAGGGGTCTGATCAAATTCGAAAAATAATGTATTTATTTTATATTTAAAAAAAACTACAAGTTACAAGGATCGTAGGCATGTAAAGAAATCGAAAAACCAATTTATAACGAAGGAGATACGGCATTTACAAGATACTCCCTCCGTCCTATATTAAGTGTCCATTTTTGACTTTTTAAAGTCTTTTTTCTTCAACTTTGACCTTAGTTATTTCTTCTTATGTTATATGATACTCAATGCAAAATATATGAATGGATAGAGTTTCGAATGTATTTTTCATTGGTATAATTTTCAGTAAGCATTATATAACATAAAGAAAAATATTTACGGTCAAAGTTGATGAAAAAAGATTTCAAAAAGTAAAAAATGAACACTTAATATGGGACGGAGGGAGTATACGATAATAAACGCGTTTATAAAAGAAATTTTATATAAACTTATTAAAAAACACTTCTGATATAAAGGATTGGTTATTTTTCTCAGATAGTACATAATTTTAGGATTCTAAAACATTAAGAATTATAATTTTTCGATCAATAAACGAAGAGTATGGGATTTTTCTCCACTTTACGATAGATAAAAGTTTATAATAATAATTTTATAAACAAGGAACATTAAAAATCACTATCATCTCAGATGCATTTAAGAAAAATCTATTCATTGATAGAACTTTTAATTCTAAGCCGGCTCCGAAAGAATCACTAAAGCGAGTAAAAACAATAAGATATACACTTTTTTAATAACTAGTGTTTACGAAGTGTGTGAACAGTAAAAAGTATTGTTCACCAGTAGGTTAAAAATATGAAAATATAATATTTTGATACCTCGTCTTAATACAAAAGCGTGGACATAAGAAACGTACGAAACGGACTTAAAACAAGAAAGTTACGCCGTTTTTACTAAATAGATATTTATAACATTTTTAACCTTTATAAATAAGATTTCACAAATCCAATTAGAATGGTGATGTAGCTATTATCGGAATTATATACGAGATTAGTTATTCAAAGAACTTAGTACTCATACGACCTTTAATTAATTAGGTTGCATTTGGGCGCTTGCGTGACGCATATTTCATTTGGTGATTTACATTATCGATTTACTCACTCAAGGTGAGTTCATAGCCCCACATTTTACATTTACAATGATTTACAAGTTTTGGGGTGAGAAACATATGCATGTTTTACAATTGGACGCAAGTGGACATTTTACATTACGATTACGTGTTTGCCTAAGTAGCGATAACCCTTTGAGCCCATTATCATGAACTGTCAATTACTTGTTGTGAGCGCGAATGTTATAAATAGATCTATTTGGGATTGACATCCCCTTTCGGGTGAGTCATGATCACTATGCCGGTATTCGGACAACGAACGTATACCATGTCGGATTTGGGATGTTGCGGGTTAGAACATCATCACGGGCAATGTTGGCAATTTATATTTCAATTCATACATGTCGAGCTTCAGTGTCATGAGCTTAGGAAAACGTATTTACATTTTATGATGTTTGCATCTGTTGCATTATCATGGGGAAATCTTGCGGTCCTACATTATACATTTTACAAACCTATGAATTCACCAACATTATTGTTGACGTTTTAAAGCAATGTTTTCTCAGGAGATCAATGAGGTACAAGACAAGGGATACATTAGTGGTCATTATTTTGGAAGTCATATGCATAAAAGATTTGGTTGCATTACATTTTAGGGAAACATTTGTTATGGACTAGAATCTTTGTATTTTGAACATCGAACAAGTAAAGCTTCGGGCTTTTGTAACAACAATTTGTTAAATCCAATGTATCGGTTTTAAACGACTTTTAAATGGTCGTTCTTATATATATCTTGTGCTATTGATCTATGAAGTAACACTCTTAACCTATATTCCGTTGCGACCCAATTTGGGGGTGTTACATGAAGGGTAAGTTGGATAGGTGAAGTGGAAAGATCAATGGTAGAAAGAGAGGTATGTTAGTTTGGTGAGTGAAGTATGTTTGTTTATGAGAGGAAGTGTGTTTATTTAAGATTGAGTTCAATCCAAGGGAGGAGAGGAGAGTGTGGTATCTTGGATTGATAAGATGGCTAAATCAAGGGTTGAGGAGAAATCACAAGTACAAAAAGTGGATTTGGCTACACCAAAAAAGTGTGACGATATACATATAGTCACACATGCATTTTCGAATGTGTATGACAAAAGGTCGCGCGACCGTAGGGTATTTATGGTCACATTTTTGAGTTAGTGTCCGTATCCATTAAAAAACAGTGACAAAAAGTATTAATAAGTGTGACCGTAAACACTGTACAAGCACACAAAGCATGTTTTTTTGTATATTTAGTCACATACAATTAAGCATAAAGTGGCCAAAAGTGTTAATAAGTGTGACCATATGGTGTTTAAAGTGAAGTAAAAGTGTATTTTGTGTGACTATTGTTCATCCAATGGCCACATGAATTTTATGTTTGTGTGGCCTTTTGTAATATTTAGTCACACAAAGCATGTTTTTTTATATTTAGTCACATACAATTAAGCATAAAGTTGCCAAAAGTGTTAATAAGTGTGATCATATGGTGTTTAAAGTGAAGTGAAAGTGTATTTTGTGTGACTGTTGTTCATTTACTAGCCACATGAATTTTATGTTTGTGTGACCTTTTGTAATATTTAGTCATACAAAGCATGTTTTTTTGTATTTAGTCACATACAATTAAGCATAAAGTGACCAAAAGTGTTAATAAGTGTGACCATATGCTGTTTAAAGTGAAGAAATGTGTATTTTATGTGACTATTGATCATCCAATGGCCACATGAATTTTATGTTTGTGTGGCCTTTTGTAATATTTAGTCACACAAAGCATGTTTTTTTTAGTATTTAGTCACATACAATTAAGCATAAAATGGCCAAAAGTGTTAATAAGTGTGACCATATGCTGTTTAAAGTGAAGAAATGTGTATTTTGTGTGACTATTGATCATCCAATGGCCACATGAATTTATGTTTGTGTGGCCTTTTGTAATATTTAGTCACATAAAGCATGTTTTTTGTATTTAGTCACATACAATTAAGCATAAAGTGGCCAAAAGTGTTAATAAGTGTGACCATATGCTGTTTAAAGTGAAGAAATGTGTATTTTGTGTGACTATTGATCATCCAATGGTCACATGAATTTATATTTGTGTGGCCTTTTGTAATATTTAGTCACATAAAACATGTTTTTTTGAGTATTTAGTCACACACAATTAAGCATAAAGTGGCCAAAAGTGGCCAAAAGTGTTAATAAGTGTGACCATATGCTGTTTAAAGTGAAGAAATGTGTATTTTGTGTGACTATTGATCATCCAATGGCCACATGAATTTTATGTTTGTGTGACCTTTTGTAATATTTAGTCACATAAAGCATGTTTTTTTTTGTATTTAGTCACATACAATTAAGCATAAAGTGACCAAAAGTGTTAATAAGTGTGACCATATGCTGTTTAAAGTGAAGAAATGTGTATTTTGTGTGACTATTGATCATCCAATGGTCACATGAATTTTATGTTTGTGTGGCCTTTTGTAATATTTAGTCACACAAAGCATGTTTTTTGTATTTAGTCACATACAATTAAGTATAACACTACTAGAAAAACTGCCAATGGCAACGGCTGATTTTCGTTGCAAAATGGCCCAAATTCGTTGCTAAGTGGTGTTAGCAACGACATTGTTGCTAAATTTATTAGGCACCCAACAAAAAATAATAATTTATATAAACTTGTGTATAAAAAATCACAATACAAATATCAGAAAAACCATATACATAATTAATCAACCATATTTTCCATTATATATTATCAAACATACAACTAATGTTTGGAAGTCTTACCTACATGGTAACAAGGTATAACAATCCTACGTTTAATAAAAAAACTAGACAAGGTGCTTCTAACGATCTTCAAAGGCGACATCCAGCTTTTATATCTTTAATTAAGCGTCTATTACCCAGACGACATCTACAAGTGAAGATGCCAACCAACCACACTTGGAATGAGCCTTGGGCATCTAAAATGATGTACCATTTTAACACACCAAGTTGATCTTACTACCTCAAAAAACCATCAGTAAACCTATGAAGAAAGAAACAAAAAGTGTTGGTTAGGGAAAACGATTTTCAGCGTTTATGTAGCAACTAAACAGACAAGAAATATCGATTCCTATATGGAGACATCGTTACCGTTTCAAGAAACTAGACAAAGTGCAAAGCTTTGGTATTTTGAAGTACATAATTTAAGTAGCCTTGTTACTGGAGTTGGAGTCAGGTACCTACAAAACAATAGACAAGTTAATCACAAAAAGTCATGAATGCTATGTCAATATGGATGGTTCAAGTAGGTTCGATGGCCCATAAGAAAGTGTAAAATTTGAAGACTTGTAATATGATAAAAGTCTTTGTAAACAAAAAAACATGTGAAGTGTGCCTTCGATTGTATACTGAGAAATTGTATGTACTCTCTTGCCACCAAAAGTATCACATCATTGATAATAAATTTGTAAATATCCGGAGTATTAAGTAGTTGAATGTTTGTCCACTCACTATGTTACATCATACATACTATAAGACTACTAAGTGAAATGACGGAAAAACCTTATTAAATATCTTAAACCAACCATAAACAGTAAACTCCAAATTTAACTCCAATAATATTCATCAATGTCAGACGTGCACCTTAAATATGATAAGTAAATGATGACATTTAGAAAACATACCTTCTTGAGCTCATCAAGTTTTGCGACGTATACACCTTTGGTTTCATCTTCCCCATCTTCATACAACCACTCCTCTGTTTCTTGAAGCTTCGCGATTAACTGCTCCCTATCAGAATCCGTAACAAACATATATTAGCAAGATTATTAAACTTCTATAGCACTACGATTTTTATTAACAAGAATGACTATACAATAGCCAACACTACTACAAAAAAGGGAATAAAGCCCGGTTAAAAATAGTACTACAGTAGTATAACTACTTGCACACTCCTACTTTGAGTTATTTTTACTCAACCAATCTCATATAACCCATTAATCATCTGGTAAATAACACGCAGGGACGGACCAAGGGGTTTCAGGGGTGATGTATCTTATGTAATGTAAAACTAGTCAAATATAATGAAACTCATGACTTTTGCTTCTGGTCCGCCACTAAACGTAGTAATCAAACTCATGACTTGCTCCTTAAATTGTGTGATAATTTGAAGTTACAAAGCATGAATCACGACATACACAATTAGAAAACAAAACTAAAATTTTGATTTAATTGTTAGCTAGATGGTAACAAGAAGATGTGGACACAGAACTAAGTGACCCTATGATCAAACTTAAGTTGAACATCCTTAGACTGTAGCTTCATTGCCTTCCCGATTGGTGCGTTTCGGCATGTTTTCTAGCCGTATAATCTGTCAACCTATGGATCCAACAGTATCATTGTAAATAAAATCAGACAAGAGTAGTAACATAACAACTAAGTAAAGTTCATGGAGTAATAAAACCAGCTCACCTTATTTAGGGCCACAATAAACTCTGTATTCCTCATTCTCAACAGATTTAGTGACTCGATTGTCTGTGGTTCCAACCCATGCATAATGTCAACGACCAAAATGGCGATATCACATAAACCAGAACCACGAGACCTTAAATTTTTAAAGGACTCGTGTCCAGGTGTATCGATAACCAATAAACCAGGGACATTGAACTTCGCATCAGCTTTCAACTCTTTTGTCCAAAGCATGGGTGGCAATATTAGTGGTAGCCAACTCTATAGGTGGTCTTAAAAGAATTCGTGCAACATCAAGAGCCACGTTACCCTATAAAAAGATGCAAGATCAAGTCAGTGTAGGCATTTCCTTTAAGACTAAACTTGTCTCATCAGACTTACAAGAACAACTAACACATATAGGCTTCCTAAGCATTAAGAAATATACACTTGTATTGTATCACAACAATTTTGCTATGCATAAGCTAGTACACATGTCTGACGTACCTGGCCCAAAACTATGGTCGTGTCTGTGCTCTTTAAGTCCGGTGTAAACTTGCTGAAGTCTGGGTGCTGGTTATACCACCAAACAAATTCTCTAGCAGAGTGAACACCCTTTAACTCCTGAACCAAGGGCATTAAATGGTATCAAAATTGTAGATTTCTAAATGGATGAAAAGACCTATAATCATCAGTTCTACAGATATTGTACCTCTCCTGGTATACCAAAGACTCTGTCACTTTCAGCACCACGGTATGTGGTGGGTGACTCGTAAGGATGTGACCCATGAATTTTGGTGATGACTAGTGAGGATCGATAATGGAGACGGTTAAACGAATTTGGTTTGGTTCAATACCAAAAGAGAGAATGTGAGATGAGATTAAGGGCATGTTTGGTATAGAGAAATATAAAGAAAAGAAATGAGGTACAGAATAAAAATGTCAGGAAATGGAATTGATTGAGAAATCAAAACTAACTCCAATGTTTGGTAACATTGAGAAATCTACTCAGGAAGTGATTAAAAAAATCAATATTGTTCATCTATGATATCAAAACAATGTTGAACTAGTAGCCAATCTTTACTAACAAGATCCATGAATAAAGATCAATTTTAAAAATACTATCATAAAATAAATCTGTTACCACTATGATTGAACAAAGATCAACTTTAATAACAGCCTATCACTACGAAGAACCCTACCACTACAATTCAACAAAGATCAGTTTTAAAAATAATTAACAAACATAACTACAATTCAACAAAACAGTTGAGGGTGTCGTGTAAAATAATTACAAAACATCCATATCACTACCATTAAACAACAATCAATATAAAAAAGAATCGGGTCACTTACAAGAATAACACATATAAAAATTAAAGAACATAAGTAAATTCGATTTTATCATCAAATTAATGAAAATAGATTGATGAGAAGAAAAGGAATCGTGAACACAAACGAGAGGGAAGCAAGCATGAGATGGCGGCGACTGAAATAATCGTGAACATAAGCAAACGAGAGGGAAGCAAGCATGAGAAGATAAGGGTGAGGATGAGAGATGTGAGGTTAACAATATGTTTTAGGACTGAAAACATAAGGCGGTCAATTTGACTTTTTGGGAAAACATAAGGCGGGATAAATAAAATGTTAAGAGAGAAATTTTATTTTAATTAGAGATTATAAAATAAAATATATCTTATATCTTTATTTAAAAAAAAGTGTGAATTAGCGAGAACACTTTGACCTCGCATGTAAGTTGACACCAGCCATTATTCACCCTACAATGAATAGCTCCAGCAACTCTCCTAACCAAGTGGGGCACCAACTAGAGTAGGCAAGAGCCGAGACTCGAACCCTAGTGTTTCAAAAAAACTATATGCTTAAGTTTATAAGTACCACTCTTACCGATAGCAAAATGAGGCTTTCATATTTGGTTATCTGAGTTTATAAGGTAAAGAGACAAACGAATACAGAAGCTTGACGCATGGATTATTTTAAGAGATGTTAAATAGATGAGTCGAGATGGTATCGTTATATAACACCCCGTGATTTCAGGTCATGTTACGACTCCGAGTTTTCATTATTTAATTATTTCTTTTTTTGATTTTAGCTTATTTCGCGTAGCTATGCATCTAAACTGCATTAGTTAAATCGCGTAGGCAAAAAAATTCAACGTTTAGCTAGAAATGTCAACTAAACTCATTGAGACTTTACATGATCCCTTCATATTCGTTATTTAATTCATTTTCACGACAAGAAAAGATACATGATCTCGTCCATTTAATTTTGTCAAGGTAAACCCATTCAAAACAATTTATACCAAAAATCTTAACTTTTATAATTTAGGAAGCTAGATAAAACTAAAAATAAAAAAAACCATGTATTCCTACAAACTAGACATATTCTAAACCCACAAAACTCTTTCAAACCAAATAAACCCAACCCATGATTACTCTTAACCCAAATTTGACCCATATGTTGGTAAATAAGTAAAACCTTTATCTAAAAATCCTAAGAATCGGTTTAGAATAAAACCTAAACTAAGAATCCCAAATCTTTTCCCTAAAACTATTCTATCCCTAAATACTAGTAGCAATAAAAACGTTGCAACCTTATCTCTCACTCCCTTGCAACCCGTGACTTCTAAACCCTAGCAAAAGAAGAAGATAACAACTCTATTACCCAATGTATAAAGCCCATTATTCCTTTCTCAAAAACCCACAAACTCTCGTGATAAATCTAGCTGCCTCCCTCTTGGTTTTTGCTCCCACGTCCCAAACAGTATACCACTTTATAACACTATGCATTGACTATGTAGAAACCTAAAAATCCTTGCCTTATGAGGGTTAACATTGAAACGTGACTTTAAATGGGAACACTATGCCTGCCTCTCATTTGTACATAAAGGACCATGCAAACTCCTTTGAAAACACAGAAGCAACACAACTCAGTTACCATCATACTCTCATTACTTTGGTTTTCCTTGTTCTTCTACTCTTGTTTTCGACACACACACACAACCCTCCCACTTCGTTTTCTCCATAAATCCTAGAAACCCTAAACCCAAGAAACCCTAACTAAGTTATTTAGTTTTGAGTCTCCTTGTTGATTAATCGCATTAAGGCAGCAAGGTATAGGTGCGGGTTTGAAGTCATAAGGAGAGCAGTAGTCGTGTTCAAATATTGGGTTGGGTGTTTGATTCGTGTATGCGTGTGGGGTGAAAGACCACGTGAGTTCATCATCATTCGTGGGTCAAGCTCTCAACGCATTCATCCTTAAATTTCTATGAGCAAGTCGTTCATTGATATTTAACTCTTATATGCAATTCTTAGGCCTATTGTAGTGTGCTTGAACCTGCTAAAAACAAAACACGTTTTTGTTGTTGTTTTTGTTGGTGTGTTTGCTTTTTGATATAAGATCGAATAACATTAAAACCGTTATAAATTTTGTAAACTTATGCTAGGGTAATAAGTGTAGAAATCAGCCCATTAGTAGCTCGGACTTAGTGGTGGAATAAAAAGAAAACGCATATGTATTGTTAGTGTAAAACGCAGGCCACACTTGTAACTTATGTGTACATTATTCGACCTCTAGGCATGGAGCATAAAAACGAACTTTGTTTATTTCGAAAATAGGACATGTAAGAATTATTCTACCCCTGAAATCACTAATTTTCGTCAAGAGACGAAGAAGTTAGAGGGTCTCAAAGTTAGACGTAAAAACTATCACTTTTCCACTGTTTTAAGGGCAGCCAGCGAGACAGTTTTGCTCAGGGATTTGCGACACATTTATCTAATGTTAAAGCGAACTAAAAGCTGTTATTTGAAGCCAGATGTACCACCTTTAATTAGAAATAAAAACTAGCCTTGTGCGTTTAGTAATCAGTTCACAAATCGCATGGGAATGTGGCTCTTCGTCACATGGGTGGACATTATGTCAAACACCTGATGTGCAACTGGTTGAGTCTGCCCAACGTGCACATCCACCTTTCGACCTATTTTGACCCTGTTAACGACCCCGACACATAAAATTTATAAAAGATAAATTAAAGCCAATATGTCCTAGTTTAATAAGGTGTTTTTGTTTTGTCCTAAGGTTGAGTAACGAAGTCACAATCTGAGCCCAAAACTCTGACCACGCAAACGTGACATGCTGAAATAAACCTTTATTTTTCTATGTCTGAAAACTGCCTTAGCGAGACGCCCACCTTTAGCCTCGTTTTAACCCGTTAAACAACTCCGTTGGAAAAAACATAAAAGATGAAAGTTATAGACGGCCTATCCGAGATGTCAAATGTATTTTTATTTTTCATTATCGTTAACTAACGAATTCGTAATTATGTTGTAAAACTCCAAGTCGTCAAAATAATAATACTTAATTTTACTTACACTTAACTCAATTAGTTAAACGTCAACGTTTCGTCTAATTATTTGACACACTTAGAGACTAAACCAAGGGCTGATCGAAACTAATGTTTTAGAGTATAGGTGACCTAGTTTCCAAAAAGTCTGATGTCGTAAATTGCATATTTATATTTTGACCAATTGACTCAATAAAATTGACCACTTTAACATGAGAAATAATTTTCAAACATCACTAATTTAATGGAGCTCAAGCACACACTAGGGGCGAGATTGCAAGTATTTAGCTTATTATTTTCTGTTTAGTAAATATGTATTATTTTTATATAGGTTGCGGATAAAGTCTTTTGCATCATTTTTCGTGCCACTGCCTTGCTATTCCGTTATCATTACTTGATGTGAGTTTATAGTCCCCATCTTACTCTTTTTAATCATTTATCAAATCTCGGGGATGAGATCATGTTTGTTTTACAAAATGGATGCAAGTACATTTTAATTCAAATATTACGAGTTTGCCTGAGTAGCTATAACCCACTATGCCCATCATCATGAACTGTTAATTGCATATATGTAATTGTTAATTGCATTATGTGAGCGCGAATGTTATGAATAGATCTATTTGGGAATTAACATCCCCGTTCGGGCAAGTAGCGCTTGCTAGTTTACCGGTTGGCCGGGAACGACGAACGTATACCATTTCGGACTCATAGATGTTACGGGTTGAACATCTACATTGGGCGTCATCATTTATATGTATTTAATATACATACATTGTTTAGCTTCGGTGTCATGAGCTTAGCGCATTTCGTAATACATTTTTGTGATATTGTATTCGTTACTTTATTACAGGGAAATCTTGCTATCCGCTTCATTAAATTTATAAACCTATAAATTCACCAACATTATTGTTGACAGTTTAAACATGTTTCTCAGGTCAATAAGGTGCAAGTCATGGGTACATTGGGTGGTCGTCTTTTGAAGTCATATCACTACAAAGATTTATGTGCATTACCTTTTGGGATATTGTTATGTTGTGAAATCTTTACATTATCAAGTTAAACAATTTAAGCCTGTGGGTTTTGTAACAAACCATTTATGAAATCCAATGTATCATTTTTCAAACGACTATTTTTAGAGGTCGTTCTCATATCTTGTGCTATTGATCTATGAAGTAATACCCCCTGAATATCATATTCCGCTACGACTCATTTTGGGGGTGTTACAGATTGGTATCAGTGACAAGGTTATAGAGAACCAGGTCAAATGTTTTTACTTGGTCTATAATCATTTTTCAAACATTGCGTCGGTCAATTTTTTTTCAAAGGGACATACATGCAAACGCGTAGATTTTCATCTAGTTTGTATCTAATATACATGCTTACATGTCATGCATCATTTTAGCATTAGTTGTTTATACTAAGTACTTACATAGGTTATATACGTGTTAATATTTTATTACGTATATTAATGATGGTCTTATATAATATACTTATACAAGTTTATATTATGGTTACAGATTTGCCATGTCATCAGACAATGCATCGTCCGTTGTTACCTATACGTCCGTATCTTCTAATTCAAATGGACCATCATCATGGGGTATTCCACTCGTGAATGCCGGCGAGCTTCTAAAGATGGACCCCTACGAGGAGGTGGCCCAACAGGGGCAGGCACACCCACTATCACCTGCCTATGTACCTGACCCCATGGAGTTGGATGAGCATGTACCAGTATATGTTCTGGATCCAAAACACCCGGAAGTACATGCACATTTGAAGTTTGACATCAGGTCGAGGACCAGCCTTATGCTGATGACGCTTCACTGACTGCTGAGTCACCTAGACACATTGCTGACTTAGAGTCGATGGAGGAGGATTCTATTGACTACCCAGATGAGCCTGAGGATGACGATGAGGATCCGGAAGAGGACCATACTAACGATCCTGCTGATGGAGAGGAGACGATGATGACACTGATGATGAATGAGGATCCCAAAGAGGATCCCAATAAGGAGCATGATCCTGAGGATGAGGATACTAAGGGGGAGGAGGCCTCTGAGAGTTCTGATGAGACTGGACCGTTTGAGGAGGACGAGACTGATGTCACACAACCACCACCTAGACACCGTAGAGCGAGGATATCTGTTAGACCCCAGACACCCATGGCCACTTCTACCCAGGCATTGATTGATGCATTTGCTGTTGGATCACCCCCATTACCACTACCATCACTACCATTACCCTTACCATCACCACCACCCACCAGCCCTACCTGTGATCAGGCACCATTGGGTCATAGGGCAGCCATGATCCGTATGAGAGATGACATCCCCGAGGAGGACATGCCACCTCGAAGGAGATTTGTACTTACTGCTCCTCCACCTGGGTGTGATGTAGCAGAGAGTTCTGCTGCTGCTGCTAGAGCACCTAGACGTCGGTGTGATTTTGCTGATACTATTGAGGTGGGATAGGGTTTGATTCGTAGTCCTGGTCATGATGCTTGGACTATTTCTAGAGTTGCTGATAGAGTAGAGGATGTTGGTTATGTTAGAGCTTTACAGGATTCTGAGCATAGGATGATGACTTCCATTGAGGAAGTCAACTTAAGGGTCAGCTACCAGGCACAGGTTCGCAGGCAAGAGAGTGAGTATTTCTATACACGGTTGCATGAGGCTCAGACTGACCGCAGAGATATTAGACTCGAGATTGATGTAGTGAGAGGTCAGAGGACTGCTTACGAGACAGAGTTGCATGAGGTACGCCAGGCTTACCTTAGTTCTGAGGCTCGAAACAGGGCATTATTGGCGCGACTTGAGACACTGGAGACTCACATGAGTCGTATGGAGTGGCAGCGCCATAGAGCTGAGGATGATGCAGTCAGACAGATCATGCATACCCAGGTGCTAGAGGCTAGAGCTCGGATTGATACGGTGGAGGACGCCGGTAGTAGCTGTTAGTTGTGCTTTTCATTTCTAGCTATCTTGTATAGTCTATTAAGTTTTATGGGTAACTCCCAGCTAATAGACTCTAGGACCATATTTTCATTTTCTGTACTAGATCATTAGTGGTCATTTTGTATTTAAACAAATCATGTATGATTCGACATTATGTTATGAAATGTTGATGTTTTATGTTATGAGTGACATCATCTGTTATTTATTCATTCTCCATTGTGTTGTGGTGTAATTACTATTATCATACCCATTTGAATCGACATTATGATTATATCTCACGTACATTGTATTCTTGTGATTAGTAGAATCATGCCTGTAACAAGACAAGGAACAAACGGCGCCATGACTCTAGAATCCATTCAAGCTATGATCGATTGGACAATCCAAAGAAACTCTAGCCATACTTAGGATGATGCAAGCCAAAATTCGGGTAGAGGACTCAGAAGGCCAGTGCAACCTACACGTGTTTGTTCCTATACCGATTTCTTGAAATGCCAACCCTTGAACTTCAAGGGAACTGAAGGCGTTGTTGGCTTGTCTCAATGGCTCGAAAAGATGGAATCGGTATTTCACATTAGCGGTTGTGCCAGTGACAATCAAGTGAAGTTCGCTACCTGCACTCTACTAGGTACTGCACTAACCTGGTGGAATGGTCATGTAAGAACCTTAGGTCATGATGCTACCTATGCTGTGTGACTCGCCGAAACTCACACCTTAAAAGCTATCAATATATAATATAAATACAACAAAGGATGAGAATCCGCGAGACCAAGATGCTGTGTGGAAATAGTTCTTGATGAGTCTCACACAATCAAATTTTTTCAGGTGTGGCTATAATTAGTAAATGTTGTCATATTTGTGGTACCTTTAGCCACATAAATATATGAATGTGTGGTCGTTCCATTTTGCCCATGTGTGACCAAATCTACTTTTTGTACTAGTGTTTGTTGTGTTTGTTTGAAATCAATCCAAGGGTGGAGAAAAGAATGAGGTAAGTTAGATTGATGAGGTGGTGTGATCAAGGGTTAAGATGAGAAAGAGTGAGTTAGCATGAGTTGTCATGATGGGATGTTTAGGAGCCTTAGGAGTTAGGATTCAAATTCAAAATTTAAATTTGAATGTTAAGGATAAGGATGGGGTGAGTTGGATATGAGTTGTAATGAGTTGGATAGGATGTGATGTTAATGTGATAGGAGGGAGCCTTTGTGGGGAATGTAGGGGACAAGTACAACAAGTACAATGGTGTAAAAGAATATTAGTTGTCATGTGAAGGATAGGCTTGAGAAGGTTTATGTGGGAAAGGTTTATTATTGTGAAGTTGTGAATAAGATATTGAGAAGAATGTTTATCAAAGGATTAATTGGTTTTAATAATCACGTTTCTATTAAGAGAGAAAAGATTTGAGCAAATGTGATTATGGGAAGGTTTAGGAAAGGAATGTATAGAGTGTGTGGAAGGTGTAATCATTTATTAGGTAGAAGGGATTAACTAATGATTAGGAGGATGTTTAGAAGAGAGTGGATTGTGTATAGGACATGTGAGTTGTCATATGTGAGTATTATTTAGGGAAGGTTTAAGTGAGGAAGATTTTAAGCTTGGAGATGGTTTGACGATGTTAAGTATGAAGGTGATGATGATTAGAGTGAAATCAAAGGATTGATTTGGGTTTATAATCACATTACCAATAAATAAGAAAAGAGTGGGCAAATGTGATTATAGAATGGTTTAAGAAAGAAGTGTTTAGAGTGTGTATTGAAGAGAGGAAATCATTTGTTGGGTAAGAAGAGTGAAAAAATGATTAGAAGGAATGGGTTGTAGGATTGTGTAGAAGAGGTGAACTTGTACATGTGAGGAATACATGTGAGTTTGTAAAAATATTTATGGGTAAAGAAGTGAGAAAAGTCAAACTGTTAAAGTATGATTAACTTCTAAATACTAAAAACTCAATTAATCATTTAGAATTTGATTACTAATCATCTTGATTCAAACAAGCTAAGTGCTTTACATCTTAAGTAAAGCATATCTCATAACGGGAAAGGATGCGTTTACACAAAGTGCCCTTTGACTTAGTTTGACCAATAAGGGAGTAAAACTCGTTACATGATCATACTAGGTTTAGAAAGAAGTTTCTGCCTTGGCTAGATGCATTTGATAAATGATTTGAGTTGGAGTTTTGTAGAAAAACAAGAGGATTTTTTTGCTCCTCTTTAAGTCTAAACCTCATTTAAAGTGTTCCCAAATGCTCAAATATCATGTACATACCTTTATTGAAGTTTCTACATGTGTCGGGTAAGAGGAAAGCCGCCAATTGTAAACTCCATTAAACGGACTTCGCTTGTGGCGTGATGGCCACGCGCTGATGCGTGCCCAGCGCGCCTGACATAAAAGTCTAATTTTACGGATTTAGGCTATCGTTTGTGATTTTACGTTTTGCGAACGTTTCTTTGTCATCCTTAAAACATAAAGGAGATCCTAGTCAATGTTGCACCAACACTATACACTTTTGTTTCTTAGATGAGCAGCTGACTAGCTTTTCTCCTAGGAATGGTGCACTTCCTGATGTACTTCGTCTTGTATCTTGGCAACCTGCATGATCTGCATCTGCAAAAGTCGTTAGATTAAATCTGATGTCCTTTGGATAACATAGAACCATGTTATTGGTTCCTTTTAGGTACCGAAAGACCCGTTTTACTGCAGTTAAGTGATTTTCAGTAGGCCTTGCCTGATACCAAGCACACATGCAGACAACCTTGATTTTAGTTTTAAGAAATCTTGTCCAGGTATACCTAGAATAGTCATTTACTATTACTAAGGTGCAAAGGTTTCCTCCGTACGGAGGATGGAAGGAAAAGATCCATGTGTAGAAGTTCTAAGCATCTAGTCGTTATATTCTTAGCTTTATGACTAGCGTGAGCTTGTTTTTCAATTTTACAAGCATCACAGAAAAGCTGATCAAACTTAAGTTTAGGTAAATTTCTAACTAGTTCCTTAAATGCTAACGGTTAAATTAAACGCATATTTGCGTGACCTAATCTCTTATGCTATAAAGTAGAGTTTTCATCAATCGTTGTAAGACAAATTTTGTCTTTCGGCTTATTTCCTAGTTTCATCACATATAAGCCGTTTTTCCTAATACCTCTGCCTGTGACCTTTCATCCTTAGTTATTTCACTATCGTGCTCGGAAAATATTATCTTCCACTTATTATCGCATATTTGACTAACACTTAGGAAATTGAATCTTAAGTTATCTACATGCTCAACATTTGCAATATTTAGGGAGGCATGAGAAATCATACCTTTGCCAATGTAGTTACCGCGTAGATTACTACCAAAAATTACGTTACCTCCATTATATGCTTTGTATGTAGAGAAATATTTCGGCTGCATGTCATGTGCTTAGTACATCCACTATCTTTGATCCACTCGTCGGGCTCCAAGTCAATTCCCAAGCATATCTCACTAGATGCTTGAGCCATGAGACATGTTTCGTCTTTATTCTTTTCTTCATTTTCCTCACCATTATCACTCCATGAACCTCCAATGAAAGCTCTTTGGTTCATGTCTCTTGGTGGTTTCGGACATTCTCTGATGACATGATTTGGGTCACGACCCTTCTGGTTCATTCAAAGTTAAGACATACTGCAACATTATTCAAGATAATGCTCTTGCTGATTGCAGCCTTGGATTGCACCATTACTGGAATTCTTTGACCCCCCGCAAGGTTAATATATGTGTTTGGAGGGCTTCTATCGACAGGTTAGCTACCCGCACCAATCTTGTTTCGAGAAGCATTAATATTCCTTCCGCTCTATGTCTATTATGTGATTCGAAGGTGGAATCGATTGAGCATTGTCTTATCTCTTGCTCCCGTATTTTACCAATTTGGAGAAAGGGTTGGAGTTGGTGGCAACTCGACCCCCGGCCTCGTTTCCCTCATTTTCCATGGTTGATATTGCTATGGGACATGTGGGAATGCGTGGTCACCTCATGCTAGATAATATCATTAATGGGGTTTTTAGTGTGCTCTTTGGGCTATTTGGAAATGGTGTAACAAGGTGGTTGCGGCTCCTGTGGATTCGTTAGATAAGATTAAAGCTGAAGACATCTTCCTTTGTATTCAATGCTTGTCTAAACTTTGAATGAATGCAAGCTGCTCGTCATCCCTCCTTGATTGGAATAGTTGGATTTCTAGGTCGTGGTCTATTGTTGATAGGAGTGGTATTGCTACTGTCAAGTAGGTGTTTATGTCTTTGGGTTTTTGGTTTTTAGTTTTTTGGTTTTTCGTTGGGGCTTTGTTTTTTTGCCCTATGTTGTCCGTGCCTATGTATAACACCCTGATTTTTTACATATAGCAGCGGAATCTAATCTGGGGTATTATTTCATAGTACAACAGTCATAATCATATAAAACAACTCAAAAGAGACATTTTTAAAAGATAAGTTATCATTCATTATTTCATCAGAGTTTTTACAAACAGAGGTACCAAAATCTACATGAAAACATAAAGTTTGAATGATAATATGATAAAGCCGCAGAGCATACAGTCCGTACCACTCCGTGCAATAAGATGCAAGTTACTGAGATAAAACAAAACTAAAAAATCAACACAAATGTAGATGAAATCCTAGGTTAATGTTTACACAGTTTGAATACACGTTAATAGTGGGTTACTTGTTTATACTCCCTAAGTGTAATAATAGCAAAGAGTACCATAATTATAATAACAGTATATTTACCCTAAGCTCATGACACCGAGACCTTGAGATAATCAATAATCATAAGAAGTTGCCCTAGAACGGGTAGCCATTGGCCAAATCCCCCCCATAGTTGATTCAAATGAAGTGAGCTGGATACAAAAGTATAGTACAGCCAACGATGAGCTCAGCCCAAATAGATCTATTCACAGCATTCAGTCCGAAAAGTAATTAACGGTTCATGATAGTAGGGTCTTAATGGCAAAAGTAAGTTAAGCATGTATCCCCCTCGCGGGTTTATAAAGTATTCAAAAGATTTAAAAAGCGAGGTTATGAACTCACCTTAACAGGGAAATCTGATTGATGGCAAAAGTATATCAAGTGAAATACGTCCGTATGGTAGTACGATGTTATCTACCTGGGCGGGGAAGTTCAGTATATCAATTGAAAGAAAACAGCTTCGTCACACAACCTAAGGTAATATGTCAAGCCTTAGTTTGATGGTTTATGTTTTAAAACTTCATAAAGGTTAACGTATTACTTTGATTTATTAATTTATGGAAATATTGTATCACTGTTCGGGCTATCATAATCCAGAAGTCATGTAGTATCGTTTGAGGAGTCAGGGCACTTTAAATCTTAAACCCAGCAAACTCGTCAAAACAAATACCCAAATGGAACCCCTCACATGAAATTCCCTAATAACGTGATATGATAAGATTTTAAGTTTCTTCAAAAGCTAGTCGATGATAAGTTACGTTAATTATATAACGTATTTGTTTTATAATGCGTCGAGCGTTGATTAATAACGATAAATGTGTCGGGTTTTAATGAAATCAAGTTTTGTAATATTAATATATATTTTTATAATTTATATAAAAATATTATATTTTAATTTTTAAGAATACAAAAATGGCAATATATACCCTTGGTTTATAAACTTTTACAAGTTTAGTCCTTTATATATAAAGTTTATATAATTTAAACCTTTAACTTTAAAACATGGCAAAACAGCCCCTTATAGTTATAAATTTCAGAAAGTTACGATATATACCCCTATGCATGAAAATAATTTACAAATCAAGTCCAAAAACCATAATAATGATATTTTTGAAATCCAAAAGAGTTTTGCAGGTTATAGCTTATTAGAATAAGCAAAAATAAGATTTTTTTAACGTAACAAACGTTTTGAAAAAGGATTCGTTAGCTAGAAAATCAAAACGGGTTATTTTTAAGGTTTTAATAAAAAACGCATGGGTTTGAGGATTTAAGGCTTTAACAAAGAGTTCATATAGGATCTTAGGATTATTATGAACATTCTAAAACAGATTATGAGCTTATTGAACAATATTTTGAGCTTACTTGAGCTTAAATGGGTCGAAATGGGGTTTTCGAGTTCGTACGCCTAGGAAACAACTTCAAGACCTTCCTTCTCTTAATTCTTGGCTTCAACTTAGCTTGTACTTCCTTCTACTTCTACTAGGGTTTGGCTTGGACTTAGTTAGATCATTATTTGAAGTTGTATGAGGTTTTGATGGTGATTTTGAAAGAGTGTGATGTATGCGTGTATATATAGGATGAAAATGACTTAGAGGCCAAGTTAAGCTAGAGAGGTGGCAAGGTATGGCTAGGGAACGGGCTGCAAGGAGTGACAAGGATGGTTTACTTGGTGTGCAAGGAGAAGAGGTGGCGTTTTCTTGATGCCCAAGGTGATGACAAGGCTAGGGGTGACAAGGAGGTGGTAAATAGCTTACAAGGAGCTTATAGAGGTTCTTGTAAGGTGCTGGAGTGATGGTGATGTGGTGATGAGGTCATGGTGATGAAGGTGGTAGTGAGTCATGGAAGAGCTTTAGGTGTTTATTTAGTTTATACAT
>BQNB010023475.1:0-61775 GCA_026074375.1 Tanacetum coccineum
TTTTCTTTATGACTTGTAATCAATCTCAGATTGCAACTCGGACCCGAACGACAAAGGAAAGTGTACGCATAAGTGCGCTTATCCTTAGTGTTAGAAGAGAAGTCTTCTAACATTTGGTTTTTCAAAAAGTTAAACACAATTTTTCAAAAATTTCTCAAATGACAATTCATAATCTTTCAAAATTGTGTGTTCAACACTCCAACCCTCATCAAGTTTTACAAGATAATTCTTCTACATTTGGTGTCATTTTTCAAAATGAGTCAATATTTGAGGGGGGTTTTTTTGAAAAACAATGTTTTAATGTTGTTGGATACATCATCACATGACAATTCTTATGTATTCAACAAATTATAAAAACTTAATAACAAATCTGTAATAATGATGACTACTCAACAGATTATATGTTATAAGATGATTAAGTGGTTGAGCACAAATTTTCAAGAATTCTTCAATAACAATTCATAATCTTTCAAATTTGTGTGCTCAACAATGCTAACCCTCAATTCTATATTCATTTTACAACTTGGTATCATGTTTTTGGTGTCAAACATATGTAAAATTAAGGGGGAGCAAGTTGATGCTACGTATAAAAGTCCCCATAGAATTTTCATGACAAATTTTAATCACAAAGTATTTCAAAAACTATGTGAATTAGTATTTAAAATAAGGGGAGAAATGTAATTAAAATGTGATCTTGAAATTAATAAGTGATCTTATCGACTCAAAGTGATTGATACTCTTCGGAAAAGGTTTTATGGTTATGATCTCATACCCTACAACATCTTATTCCACGACGATTCTGAAGTCAAAAGGTTGTAAGGTTAGGAATTAGTCCTATTGTAACACCCCCAAAATGGGTCGCAGCGGAATATGGGTTGGAGAGTGTTACTTCATAGATCAACAGCACGAGATATGGGTTATGAATGGAGTGGAATGAGTATACGGAACCCGACAAATCCACTAAAGAAAATAAAAAATACGAAATAAAAAATAAAAAAAATTAAATAAATACTATAAAAAAAATAAAAAAAAACCACAGAAAATAAAAAATATAAAAAAAAACTAAAAAAAAAATTAAAAAAATAAGAAATAATTGTCCACTAGATGAGTTAACACTGGAACAATCACAACAAGGTGTTAGTAATGACGTCTTGGTAAGCATTGAAGGAAAAAGAAATGTATGGATAAAGGGTGAAAAGAAAGAAGCCCTCCACACACATTAGGCAGAAACCGGGTTATTAATAATCTATCAGTTTTCACAAAGATGAATTTTGATATTGAAGACGACATCATAGACCCAGGGATGTAATGGTGCAAACCCTCCCAAGCAATTCCAGTTTCTATCAAATAGTAACATTGTCTATTTGTCACGAAGATACCACAACTTTAATTGACTTTCTCCCCCTCCCCCCCCCATCTGAGTTAGTTTGGTGGCGTCTGCTCCAGCCTTCCGAGTACTAAAACCATAAGAGCACCTATCGATGTCTAGAGCCAACGAGATCAATAAATAAATCTTAATAGGACACATTCCATGACAAATACTTGTTGAACACTAATAAGTTCACAAGCTGTTAACAAGAGTCCTACGCATATCCTTGTGATTTTTTCAGAACATTCGAGTGATACTTAAGTATTCACAGTGAAGATGGAAATCCTGCTTGAGCCAACATCAAACAAGCTCTTGGTAGGTGACTTGTGCGATTCTATATGAATCAAACTTGTGTCAACTAGAAAGAAACGATGGTGTGATTTTGATGACATCAAATAACGTACATTTTATAGCATCATTTATCCTATGTTATTAACCCATTTTGTATAGTTATTGCAAAGAATTGTTACTTAATCGTTTATATTTGAGAATTACAGTAATTATGGAGTAATTGGTGAAAGATAGCAAAAGGCGCGCATTCTGGAGCTTAAATGAAGATATTTTGAAGATTACTATTCTGAAGACCAATACGCCGTATCCATCAAGAAGATACGGCGTATCTGTGCCTGCACTCACCAAAGACCACAGAGGGATAAAGCTCAATACGCCGTATCCAGAGAGACTCAATACGCCGTATTCAAGATATGACATCCGCAAGATTAAATATTCTGGAAGATATCAAACGTGGTCCCTACTCCAAGAAACCCCTAATACGCCGTATCCAACTCCTTGGATACGCCGTATCGAACCAACTTTCAGACCCTATAAATACAAAACTCAAAAAACGAGTTTTAAGTGTGCTAAATCATATTCTCGATACCTAAACCATAAAAGTCGATTTTTAGAAGAGAAAAAGAGCAAGAAGAGGTCGAGCAACGTATTCAATTCCATAGGAGACATCGTGTAATTCCGTATATATACTTTAGTAATCGTTTAGTTTTTGGTATCATTCGTTAACTCGGTTAGTTTACCTTGGCTAAATAATTACTCTTGTATTTATGATGACGTTTGAAGGCTAATACCTTTGGGTATTAGCCATTATTTTGAAGATCTGAATGTTTGGTATTTTTTTATCTCGATTTCTTGATTTATGTTGTATTCTTGTTTATGTTTATCAATTTTACTTGTTTATGAGCTTTTGTATGGGACCTATATCATTTCAAACTGATCTAGTGATTCGGACCAAGTAGATCTAGAGTATGGGATAGCTCCTCATATGTAATTCTACATCTAGATATTAGTTACAAATATTGTCTTTCTAAGTCTGTGTCTAGGATACGCTTCGGGCTTAACTAGTTAATTGGATATTGCCAATGGTTTATTGATCGTGTTGACTAGCAGGTGACCTAGATAATTCAACAAGTAACGTTCTGATTCCATTGGATAGTTGGACAAGTGGACTACTAGTGTATAAATTGCCATTAAGCGGTAAGTGGGTAAAGTCTCTATGAGCTAGGGTTTAACAAGATCACCATTGCTTTAATCCCTAAGATAGATTATAATCAGCAAATAAGGATGCTTTATGTGGATGCTTTAATTGTGACAGAATTAATGTGTCTAGGTCTTAGGATGATGTAACGCCTAAGTCTTAAGAATGATATGCCACCTCGAGAGAAGAAATCATTGCACTTAATAAACAAACCAACTTTCTAATCGGATTAATTTTTTTTTTTTAAAAAAATTAATGGTTAATACAGTTTTCTTATATTTGGCTCGACCGCTCTTTTATCTTTTGTTAATTAGCTTGCGTGGGTTAAAGTGCCTTGAATTGATTGTAGTCACCAACCAAACCGTGCTAGTCTCTCAGGCTGAAAACCCCCTTTTCCTGTTAGAATTAGGAACTAGGACTGACATAGGTTTAGAATAGAGTAGAATTAACATAGATTAAATAACCAAGATATTAATTAAATTGATAAATTTAACCTTGCTTTAAGTGTTCGACACCCTACTTACCACGAAACTACTACCGATCGGGTACACTGCCCGTTAAAGTGTTGTTTTTGGTTTAGTCGGCAAAATATAAATTTAAAACTTGAATCAATAAAATATACACCACACAACGACACATCAAGTTTTTGGCGCCGTTGCCGGGGAGTGAAAATTAATCTTGATTTTTATTTGATATTTTGGTTTTTAACATTAGATTAGATCTAACCCTTAGGATTAGTGTAATTTAGATTAGTGTATATTCTTGTATATTCTGTAATATTTGTATATTTATCTTTAATTGTTTGCTTGTATATATATGTGTTTAATTGTTTGCGTATTTAATTGTTTTTTTAATACACTTATCTGGCCCAAGCTAAATACGGGGATTACTTCCATTTGATACGCGTATCCAGTTCTCTGTCCAATACAGCGTATTCACTCAAACTGATTAATACGGCGTATCTACTTCCATTGGATATGGCGTATCGATTATCTGGAACAGAAGCTGAAATCTTGGTTTTCCTATTTGATTTTTCGTGCTAATTTTTTTTATCTTTCTTCAGAGCAAATCCTACTGATTGTTTATCCCTTGTTACAGGTATGTCTCTGTTTTAGTGCATGACAAGGGTTCTACGAAACAAACTATTTTACCACTTACAAAGAAACCCGAACAATAACTTTGATCATCAAGGAGACAACTTCAGACTCTAAGTCTTTGACGAATGAGATCGCTTGATTTCAATCTACTTTCTGACCAGGAAGTACACTGAGTGAAGAATAACGAAGCAATAGCGAGAAAACCATGCCAGCAATAAATGAGCAAGACCCCGACGGACTATGGATGGGAGTTGATAGGCCTAAGATTGAGGCATATTACCTCCCAAAACAAAAAACCCCACCATTCCCCACAACTCCAACACTCCACAAAAGGATAGTTTTGAACTGAAAGGCCAATTTTCTTAAGGAGCTTTGAGAAAACACGTTTAGCGGTTCGGATAATGAGGATGCAAATGAACACATTGAGAAAGTTCTCGAAATCGTTGACTTATTCCATGTTCCTAACATCACTGTGGATCAACTAATGCTTTGAGTCTTCCCTATATCCTTAATTGGAGCCGCAAGTCGTTGGCTCAAGAAAGAACAATGGTTCATCAAAATTTAGGAAGATCTGAAAACTAAGTTTTTTTAGAACAAATATTTCCCACTGGTGGTTCGAACTGCAAAGAAAATGGAGGAAATCAACAATTTAGCAATGAGCCGGATGAAAACCCTTTATCAAAGAATAGATTATGCGTTTTAAGAACTCTTATAGATGAAGTGTCCTCATCTCTATTTGCTGAGATGAAGGAGGTAATTTTTTTTTACAATGGGTTGGATATTCCTAACACGACAAATTACAAACCTTGATTAAGAGGTGTCATACCATCGAAAGACTATTGGTGATGCTAAAGTAGCCATCTAAGAAGAAATGGGTGTAATGGGAGAATACTTTCAAAAATGGCATAATGGAACATCAAGAGGAAAAAGAAGTACTAAGACTTTCTGACGGACTGGCTGCTTTCTATACAAGCAAATTGAACCAATTAGGAAGAAGATCAAGAAGGTGAATGAGAAAGTTTATGCTGCTCAAGTAGGATGTAAACAATGCAAAGGACCCCATTACACCAAAGATTGCCCACTAAAAGAAGAAGGAAAAACTCTCGAAGAAGCTTACTACATGCAATTTGGTGGACCTTTTCAAGGAGGCAGATATAGAGCAACAGCTATGGGGTACTATAAGGAAACAACGCAAATCATGTCTACCAAGAACGAAGGCAATCTATAGAAGATAACCTAAGCAATTTCATGAGTGATATCGTCCAACAAAGAGACAAAAAGAGAAAATTCAATTTGATCAAAGAAATCCGAGCTACGACAGATGCTGCCAGAAAGAACCAAGGAGCATCGATCAAAACTTTAGAGATACAAATCGGGCAAATGAGCAAGGTACAACAGGAAAGTGGATTTGGAAGCCTACCAAGCTCAACTGAAATAAACCCGAGAGATCAAGTCAAGTCGATTTTCGACTACTATTGAAGTATCACACCCGATACGCTTTCTTTGGATCCTTAATTACGTCGTATCAATTAGGACGAACCAGTAAGAATTATGAGTGTACAAGTCAGACAAACGACGGTTCCTTTTCTAAGTCGTTTAGATAATAATTACTGTAAAGTAAAAGAAGAGGGGATTTATGGAGAAATTGGAATTAAAGCAAAACGGTTCAAAAGGATAATTACCCTTTACAAAAATGATGATGAAGCAACTTACCAAATAGTGTGATCACATCCGAGGTTTAAAAACACACTAATGAGCAATGCAACAAGATCCCACCATTACTGAAGGTAAGCAAAAAAGATGAGAAGAATGGAATTTTGCATGCATACCAAAAGCTTAAGGGGTTCTACAAAGGATTTTTAAATCTAGGGACCGAATACATTCGAAATGCGAGGAAGGAAGAATGGCTCACACGCGGGCACATTAGCGTGCATGAGATGGAATAAGACAAGAAGCTAAAGAAAAGTCTAACTTAAAGACTTCGCTGTAAACAAAAGTGCTTCCCGGGAGACAACCCGGAATGTTACTTAATTTTGTTATCGAGTCTGTCTTCCCAGACATCAATACAGCGTATCCGCTCCATACCATACGGCGTATTGATTGACTGGACGTTATCAGTCTTTATTTTTATTGCACTTTAAAAATATTATTGTCAGATTTTGAATACGGCGTATTCATTCATCTGATACGCCGTATCCACCAGACTGACTCGTAATTATTTTGTTTAGTTTAGTTTAAATTAACCGTAGGTACCAAGATAGGAATACACATGTTCTTCCTATATTCTTAGGATTAGTGTAATTTAGATTAGTGTATATTCTGTAATATTTGTATATTTGTATTTAATTGTTTGCTTGTTTATATTTGTGTGTTTAATTGTTTGCATATTTAATTGTTTTTCTTAAATACAATGTTCTGGTCGATAGTTGAATACGGCGTATCCACTTCCATCGGATACGGCGTATCCAATTTTTTGTCCAATACAGCGTATTCATCCCAACGAATTAATACGGTGTATCCACTTCCATTGGATACGGCGTATAGATCGTCTGGAACAGAAGCTGAAATATTTGATTTTCATGTCAAAATTTTACCTTTCTTCGAGACAAATCCTACTGATTGTTTATCCCTTGTTTCAGGTGGTGCATGACAAGGAGTTCTGCGAACAAACTATTTACACCTCCTAAAGAACCTGAACGAGAATTTCGATCATCAAGGAGACACTTCAAGACTCTAAGTCTTGACGAATTAAGATCGCCTGATTTCAATCTACTTTCTGACCAAGAATACTCGGAGGAAGAAGAAACAGAAGCAATGGCCGAAACAATGGAGCAATACATGAGCAAGACCCAAACGGACTATGGATCGGGAGTCGCTAGGCCTAAGATCGATAACAAAGATCAATTTGAACTGAAAGGACAATTTCTTAAGGAGCTTTGATAAAACACATTTAACAGTTCAGATAACGAGGATGCAAATGAACACATTGAGAAAGTTCTCAAAATAGTTGACTTATTCCATGTTCCTAACATCACTGTGGATTAAATAATGCTTTGAGTCTTCCCCATATCCTTAACTGGAGCCGCAAGTCATTGGCTAAGAAACGAACCAACTGGTTCAATCAAAACTTGGAAAGATCCTAAAACTAAGTTTTTAAACAAATATTGCCCACCTGGTAGAACTACGAAGAAAATGGAGGAAATCAACAACTTTCAGCAAGACCCTTTATCAAGCATGGGAGCGCTTTAAAGAACTCTTGATGAAGTGTCCTCAACACTATTTGACTGAGATACAGGAGGTAATTTTGTTCTACAATAGATTTGATGTTCCCACTCGACAAATTCTTGACTCAAGAGGTGTCATACCATCGAAGACTGCTGCTGATGCTAAAGTAGCCATCCAAGAAATGGCTGAATACTCTCAAAAATGGCACAACGGGACATCTAGAGCTAGAAGTACTAAGACTTCTGACGGACTAGCAGCTATACAAGCACAATTGAACAATCTAGGAAGAGAGATCAAGAAGGTGAATGACAAAGTTATGCTGCTTAAGTAGGATGTGAACAATGCAAATGACCACATTACACCAAAGATTGCCCACTAAAAGAAGAAGGAAAAACTCTCAAAGAAGCTTACTACACGCAATTTGGTGGACCTTTTCAAGGAGGGGGATATAGAGCAGAATCGTCGTCGGCGTACTGAAGAGTGGAGTAGGGTACTATCAAAAGAAACAACGCAAAGCCTTCGTACCGAAAAACAAAGGCAATCTATGAAGATAAAACCCTAGCAAACTCCTGATGAATCAGCAAAGAGACCCGAAGAAATTCCAATAGATCAAAAGAAATTCGAGCTTACGATAGATGCTGCATAAGGAAACCAAGGAGCATCGATCAAAACTTTAGAGATACAAATCGGGCAAATGAGCAAGGTACTACAGGAAAGAGGATTTGGAAGCCTACCAAGCTCAACTAAACAAACCCGAGAGATCAAGTCAAGTCGATTTCTACCACTATTGAAGCTGATTCACACCCGATACGCCGTATTGGATCTCCCCAATACGTCGTATCCACTGGACAGAACAGTAAGCTGGTGTACAAGTCAAGACAAACGACGGTTCCTTTTCCAAGTCTATATGATAATCATTACTGTGAAGAAGAAGAGGGAATCTATGGACCAAAATTCACGGAATCTTATGGAGCTTCACATATCAATCACACCATACCTCGAAAGGAAAAAGACCCAGGAAGTTTCACTTTACCTTGCTTTATTAATAATGTATGCTTTGACAATAGCCCTTGTTGACCTAGGAGCTAGCATTAGTGTAATGCCTCTCTTGACCTACCTTAACTTAGGATTAGGTGAATTAGTTCACACTAGGTTGACAGTTTAATTGGCGGATAGGACTGTGAAATATCTAAAAGGAATAGCCGAAAACATACTAGTAGGAATTGGTAAATTTACCTTCCCCATAGACTTTATAATTCTTGATATGCCCGAGGATATCAAAGTGCCCTTGATCCTCGGAAGACCATTTTTTGTCCTACCGCCCCGGGTCCCCTAAAGATATGATGTTTACAAATGTCACACCCGACAATTTTTGGAATTTTAAATTACTATTTTACCCTTCGACTTTTTGGTTCCGACTTGACTTTTTAACTTTTGACCTTTTACGGTCACATAAAAAGATTACCTCCGCGTAAACCGGCGTCATTTACAGAAATTTAATTTCAAACTTATTTGACTTGAAAACAAGAAGATATATGTTATTTTTAAGTTGACTTATCAAAAATGACCCACTAGATTACGTTTTCACAACTCGGACTCTAAAGCAATTTGATGTAAAACGACAATCCGGACAACTTTTTAGTTTTGCCAGAGACCTGAAAACAAGCAAAAAATGACTGAAATACCCTTGCAAAATTTTATAAATGAGAACTACGCGTACCGACACGAAAATAATTGAATTATATTTAATTATCACTTTTTATTAAATAAAAATATTTAATAAAATACTTAGCATTTTATTCAAAATTGTTTGTTGAAAACGCGAATATTCGGGTTAAAATTCATTTTTATTTTCGGACAAGGCATAACCGGGTTACCAAATAAATAACAAATATTTTTATAAATGTTATAAAAATATTAATGAAATACTATCAAGTAAATACATATTTTTATAGGAAAAATGATTTGAAACGCAATGGCGCAAGTTTCGTATTTTAAATCATCCGTTAAGTGGCTTAAACGAGTCCCGAACCATTAATTAACAAAAGTTACACTTTTGGTCCCTGAGAAAATATTTACAGCATCCACCTTCATCTATATTGGACTTGCCATATTTTTTTAAAGATTTTGAGTATATATATAATTAGTGATTAGGGTTTCTTTTTCTTTTATATCACCACTCACACACACTTCTCTCCCATTAAAATTTCTGGCGCCCCCACCCTTTTCCGGCCAGATTCCGGCCATCCACCGCCGCTGCCACACCACATCTCCATCACCACCTCTCCTGCTGCCACCTCGTCTCCTCCATCATCATCTCCACGCCCACCGCCGCCGACACCACCATCGTCATCATCTCCTCACCCCGACGCAACCACTCCACCACCCCATTCAAACACCGCCGCCACCATAGATTCGGTACTCCATCACCACGTCAACACCAACATCATCATCTCACCAAACCCACTGCCACACCACTCCCCACCAGCCGCCACCATCACCTCCACATCTCTACCCACCGACGCACCACCAACAGCCGTCGCGGCCCAGCCGCGTACCACTACCACTTTCCCCATTTTTCTTTTTTTGGATGGTTACCTTTGTTTTGCGTATTTGGTTAAGTTTATTTTTTGTTATTATTGATTTTTAAGGGGTGTTTGTTTCTGCATATAAACTGCCTAATAGGGGAGTTTGGTTGGCTGTTTTACAGCCTATTAGGGGTGCGTTTGGTTATGTGTTTAACGGCCCATAAGGGTGCATTTGGTTTTGTGTGTTTCCGCCAAACAACCCACTAAGTGGTGTTGATATTGGTTTATTTTGTCTCGCGGTTCGACGGGGTATTAAAGGGTGAGTTTATTTTGTTTATGCTTTAAATACGCGGCGATGTGTTTAGTTTATTTATTTCGCTTCTTATTTAATCTCGTTTAGTTATAAAGTAAAACACGTGGATAAATTGCGACATCGATTGATTAAGAGAAAACGTTGAAATCTGATAAATATGGAAGCGTTGCGCCGAGCGCGCGCGTGATTAGGTCATTCGAAAATTCTATAAATTTTATACTTATAAATTTCACTAAAACTTTATTCATTAAGAAAACCATACAAGGACATTATAGAGACTTAGGTTTATAAAACTAGTAAATTATACAATAACCCGGACAAATAAAAAGGAAACTATACCTTTACAAACTAGACAACTAGTTTAGGACTCAAACACTTTAACAGATTCTAAATACAAAGATATAGTTTTATAATTCATGACCAATGGGCAAAATAATAACTTTTGTAAAACCTTTAAAAGCGTCGTTTAACTAATACGTAACTTTAAAACGTGTGGTTTCTTTTATACAAAAAAATTATTTATATTAATTATGTAATGATTTCCGAAAGCGTGTCGAATTATATTGTTTTAATTGTTTTTCCAACGTCTCTTTTATAATACTTGGAAAGTATTATAGACTTCGAATATTTTATTTTTCTCGTCTTCTTTCTTATATAATACATGTCGCGTATTATTTATACTTCGATTTATTCTTTTGGTCGTTTATCTTTATTATATAATTCATGTTATGAATTATATACTTGTTTCATTTTTCGTATGTAATATATGTCTGAGATATATTTACAACTTTACTCCTTATCTTTCGATATATTTTAATTTAACCATCCATTCGTAAACCCAAATTCCTCATCCTAAACTAGTGAGGCTTAGCCGTTATGATATGCCGCAACGTCTTGGTCGAGCCGTTCATGTTTCTGTTGTGTTTTGTCTAATAGTTGCATTTCTGCCAATTGTTCTTCAACATCAAGATTAGTTCATAGCCCCTAATGGAACATCTAGAGGAAGAAGTACTGAAACTTCTGACGGACTGGCTGCTATACAAGCACAACTGAACAATCTAGGAAGGGAAATCAAGAAGGTGAATGAAAAAGTTTATGCAACACAAGTAGGATGTGAACAATGCAAAAGACTTCATTACACCAAAGATTACCCACTAAAAGAAGAAGGGAAAACCCTAGAAGAAGCTTACTACACGCAATTTGGTGAACCTTTTCATGGAAGGGATATAGAGCAACAGCTCCAGGGTACTATCAAAGGAACAACGCAAATCCTTCGTACCAAGAACGAAGGCAATCTATGGAAGATACCCTGAGCAAATTCATGAGTGAATCAGCAAAGAGACACGAAGAAAATTCCAATTTGATCAAAGAAATCTGAGCTACGATAGATGCTGCCATAAGGAACCAAGGAGCATCAATCAAAACTTTAGAAATACAAATCGGGCAAATGAGCAAGGTACTACAGGAAAGAGGATTTGGAAGCCTACCAAGCTCAACTGAAACAAACCCGAGAGATCAAGTCAAGTCGATTTCTACCACTACTGAAGCTGATTCATACTCGATACGCCGTATTGGATCATCCCAATACGCCGTATCTACTGGACAGAACAGTACACTATTGTACAAGTCAAGACAAATGACGGTTCCTTTTCCAAGTCGTTTGGATAATCATTACTGTGAAGAAGAAGAGGGGAACTATGGACCAAAATTCACAGAAGCTTATGGAGCTTCACATATCAATGACACCATACCCCGAAAGGAGAAAGACCCAGGGAGTTTCACTTTACCTTGCTTTATTAATAAAACTTGCTTTGACAATGCCCTTGTTGACTTAGGAGCTAGCGTTAGTGTTATGCCTCTCTCGACCTACCTTAACTTAGGATTAGGCGAATTAGCTCACACCAGGTTGACAGTGGAATTGGCGGATAGGACGGTGAAATATCCAAAAGGAATAGCTGAAAACGTACTAGTAGGAATTGGTAAATTTACTTTCCTAGTAGACTTTATAATTCTTGATATGCCCGAGGATATCAAAGTGCCCTTGATCCTCAGAAGACCATTTTTGTCTACTGCCCGTGCTAAGATTGATGTTTACAAAAGAAAGATTACTTTAAGAGTCGAGGAAGAAAGGATTATTTTCAAAAGTGTTAAACCTGCTAGTAGTTTAATTAAGAGGGTCTACATGCTAAGTTTGAGAGAAAGAATGGAACTTGATTTAGAAGCTAGGCTTATGGGAGAGACTTTGGTGTTAAATAGATCATTAGACCCTTTCTTAGAAGATTACATTGAATTAAATGATCTAAATGAACCATTTGAGCTTAGGAGAAATCAAGGGGATGATTTGATGCCCACCATTGAGGAAGGTGAGGTAATTGAGGAATTTAGAACTAGGGATGAAGATCTTGATACTGGAATTGATGATTACCCTAGTTATTGCGACGATGATAAGAAAATCCATATAGATTGCGCCCACAACTTAAAGTTCTCATGCATGATAGGATTTGAATTTACACACGTCAACTTCTACCCGTTATTGTACGTCAATGTGATGTCCAAAGAGTTTCATAATTCAATAATGAAAGATAAGATGGTGTACAAAGGGGATAATGTTGTAGGAGCCTTAATGAATGTACCTATCTTTGTTGGAACTTTTTCTGTTATGACTGATTTTGCAGTTTTGGAGGATATGGATGCTTATCGTGATGAAGGAATGGGCGATATTATTGTTGGCGAACCGTTCTTAAGAGAAGTTGGAATTAAAACAAAACGTTTGGAAGGGATAATTACCCTTTACAATGGTGATGATGAAGTAACTTACCAAATGGTGCGATCACATCCGAGGTTTAAAAACCACACTAATGAGCAATGTAACAAGATCCCACCATTACTAAAGGTAAGTGAGAAAGATGTGAAGAATGGAATCTCGCATGCATACCAAAAGCTTAAGGGGTTCTACAAAGGAGTTTTAAATCTAGGACCCAATTACATTCGAAATGCGAAGGCAGAAGAATGGCTCACACGCAGGCACATTAGCGTGCATGAGATGGAATAAAGAGAAGCTAAAGAAAAGTCTAACTTAAAGACTTCATAGTAAACAAAAGTGCTTCCTGGGAGACAACCCGGATTGTTATTTAATTTTTTTATCGAGTTTGTCTTACCAGACATCAATACGGCGTATCCGCTTCATACCATATGACGTATTGAATGTCTGGACATTATCAATCTTTTATTTTATTGCACTTTAAAAACAATATTGTCAGTTTTGGAAATACGGCGTATTCACTAACCTGATACGCCGTATTCACCAGACTGACCCGTAATTAGTTTGTTTTAGTTTAGTTTGAATTAACTGTAGATACCAAGATAGGAATGCACCTATTTTTCCTATATTTTTTATAGGACCTCATGAAAGAAAAATCGATAAATGTTGGTAAAGAATCTACAAAATCTAGAGATACTGAAGTGTTAGAGTCTTGAAACCTCAAGACGGTTGTTCAACACAAATTCTTGCTCAATAAAGTTACATGGAGAATCACTACCGAGAAAATATCAGGAGAGTTTCTCATTCTAATTCTTTTTAAATTCCCGTATTTAATGTTTTATATATACAACGAGGACGTTGTATAATTCAAGTGGGGGTGGAATTAGAATGTTTACTTGTTCTAATTTTCACATTAAAATGCTTAAATTATTCTCAAATTTAAAATTTTTTCAAGCATACTTTTGTGAAATTACTTGATACATAACCCGCACACAATAATCCTTGTTAGATATTGTGAGGATTTAGCCTTTCCGTTTTCAAATGTTTACCCAACGAGGCTGGACTGGAAAATCGTGCGGTGATGTTGTAGACTTAGAACTTGGCTTGGTATATTCTTCGAGACACAGTGATGAGTACTATGGATATAGATGGAGTACTTGTTTAAATTGTATATTTTGAGATTACACTAAATCGCCTTTACATGGTGCTTATTAACTAACTACACGGTTAGTTAACCTCCCATTTAAAAAACCGTTTCACTCTCATCTTTAGAGTGATGATTCCATTAGAACAACCTCGTAGAGCCATTTATTTAGGAATTACACCAACTATTTGTTTTGTTACACCCTTACACCTTAACCTACCCTGTTAGATTAAGTTTAATTTATAGTTGCTAGTTGCTTAAAGTGTAAAGTTTGTATTTCCCCAAGTCTTGTGTCATTTTCTATTTTTGGTGTGGTTGGAAATTTGCACATTGCAAATGGGAATGTATATTAGTAGTCAAAACTCATGTGATTTTACTACCGTCACAATTAATGGTGAAACCGAAGAATGAAGAACTACCGAAGGAATTGTCCTAAATTATTATGATCATGAAGATGGTGAAACTACACTGAGATTTGAAGTATAGTTAGCAAAAAAAATCGAAAAAATGAGAAAAATACAAAAAGAGTGAGAAAGAAAGTTTGAAGATAATTATTTCGAAAAGGAATTACACGAAGGATCGATTATTCGTTGATATGTCTAAAAAATCAACGATGTAGAGTATTGTACAAAGTGGAAGATGGGTGTTTTATACATGTCTCAAGTGCCTCGTTGGTTTTCGGACTTTTGGTTGAAGTTAGAAGGTTCCTACCCTTATATCATTACTTTCATCTAACCGTTGGTTTTATTTCGAATGGGGATGTGATCGAACTCTAAAGCCATATCCCATAGATTCGGGTGTGTTTGTGTGCTTCAGCTGCCTTGTTGGAGTTGGTACTTCTGTGAAAGATTGTAGATTGATTCTACCGTACGCACCCCGTTTTGATATAAGGAAAAATTTGTCGACAAAGAGATTACATGGATCCTCAAGTGCAAACTTAGAGCCATTGAGACTTTTCTTGGTTATATTGTATATGATTGAGGTTGGATAAGTTAATTTGGTATAGAGAGGATCATTTGTTGGAGTAGTGTTATGTTTGTTGATGAATTTTATAGACCATTCATTGTTATAGAAACAATGCCCTTCCAACGGAATAATGAGTAGTGTTCCAAAATCCCAAAATGATGCACTATCACGTTTTCCATTTATTTTGAATAAAATGATCGAAATGTCACTTACTAAAATGATTTCAAATGTTTGATAAAATTCAATAATAAATTTTGGATAAAGGTTTTTGATGACATCAAATAACGTCTATTTTAAAGCATCAGTATCCTATGTTATTAACCTATTTTGTATAGTTATTGCAAAGAATTGATACTTAATCGTTTATATTTGAGAATTGTAGTAATTATGGAGTGATTGGTGAAAGATAGAAAAAGGCGCGCATTCTGGAGCTTAAATAAAGATATTTTGAAGATTACTATTCTGAAGACCAATACGCCGTATCCATCAAGGAAGATATGGCGTATCCATGCCTGCACTCACTAAATACCACAGAGGAATAAGCTCAATACGCCGTATCCAGAGAGACCAAAATTTGGAATCAATATAATATTCTGGAAGATCTCAAGCGTTGTCCCTACTCCAAGAAATCCCCAATACGCCGTATCCAACACTTGGATACGCCGTATCCAACCGACTTCCAGACCTTATAAATAGAAAACTCAAAAATGATTTTTCGGTGTGCTAAATCATATTCTCGATACCTAAACCATAAAAGTCGATTTTCAGAGGAGAAAAAGAGCATAAGAGGTCGAGCAATGTTATCAATTCCATAGAAGAAACCGTGTAATTCCATATACTTTAGTAATCATTTAGTTTTTGGTATCATTCGTTAACTCGGTTAGTTTACCTTGGCTAAATAATTGCTTTTGTATTTAATATGACGTTTGAAGGCTAATACCTTTGGGTATTAGCCATTATTATGAATATTTGAATGTTTGGTATTCGTTTATCTCGATTTCTTGATTTATCGTTGTATGCTTGTTTATGTTTATCAGTTAATACTTGTTTTTGCGTTTTTGTATGCGACCTATCATTCAACTGGATCTAGTGAAGCGGACCAAGTAGATCTAGAGTCCGAGATAGCTCTCCATATAGTAATTTATACATCTAGAATTATAGTTACACAAATATTGTCCTTCTAAGTCTGTGTCTAGGATACGCTTCAGGCTTAACTAGTTAATTGGATATTGCCAATGGTTTATTGATCGTGTTGACTAGCAGGTGACCTAGATAATTCAACAAGTAACGTTCTGATTCCATTGGATAGTTGGACAAGTGGACTACTAGTGTATAAATTGCCATTAAGCGGTAAGTGGATAAAGTCTCTATGAGCTAGGGTTTAACAATATCACCATTGCTTTAATCCCTAAGATAGATTATAATCAGCAAATAAGGATGCTTTATGCGGATGCTTTAATTGTGACAGAATTAATGTGTCTAGGTCTTAGGATGATGTAACGCCTAAGTCTTAAGAATGATATGCCACCTCGAGAGAAGAAATCATTGCACTTAATAAACAAACCAACTTTCTAATCGGATTGATAATGGTTAATACAGTTTTCTTATATAAGGTTCGACCGCTCTTTTATCTTTTGTTAATTAGCTTGCGTGGGTAAAAGTGCCTTGAATTGATTGTAGTCACCAACCAAACCGTGCCAGTCTCTCAGGCTGAAAACCCCCTTTTCCTGTTAGAATTAGGATTTAGACTGACATAGGTTTAACATAGGTTTAGAATAGAATATAATTAACATAGATTAGATAGCCAAGATATTAATTAAATTGATAGATTTAACCTCGCTTCAAGTGTTCGACACCCTACTTACCACGAAACTACTACCGATCGGGTACACTGCCCGTTAAAGTGTTGTTTTTGGTTTAGTCGGCAAAATATAAATTTAAAACTTGAATCAATAAAATATACACCACACAACGACACATCAGTGCTTCCTAGTTTTTAAGACAAGCATCCTGAATTTGTTTCCTAGTTTCCATGCATTCTCGGTCTTTCTTTTGTTGCATTCTCTTGAATTTTTCGATTTCCGTTTCGAACCATTCATTAACATTTTCTATAGCGTGCTTGTCATGTCCTTTTTTGTCCCCTTCTGATTCGTAGCTAACCATGCTGTCCGTGACACTTTTAACATCCGCGTAATGAGGTTTATGATCATAATTTGTATGTGTTGAACATGTTGGAAACACGGGAGGAGGTAAATCATAATAAGTGTCAATCTTAGCGTCGTAGGAGTAATGCGGGTAATCAAGGACAATATTATTCTTATGATGAGAAGATTCAAGATCCATTCCTTCATAATTTTTTAAGTGACTTACCCGAGCATTCCTCCTAGATTGCTTTTTTAGTTCTGCCTCATACTCCATGTATTCGGCAATGGTCATATTCTCGATGTCTTTTGCTTTCATCATTTATGCAAGAGTAGAAATTAGTACAAGAATTTAAATAATAAATTACAAGAATTCAAAACATAGCTAATTTTTAGCTCCCCGGCAACGACGCTAAAAACTTGATGCATATTTTCTTCTAAAGAAATAATTTAACAAGTTTTAAATTTATAAAAACTCGTTCACCGATGTCTACACGCACTAACAGGCAGAGAACTCGGTCGTGTGTAGAGTAGGATTAGTAAATCCGAGGTCGTCCCAAGAGCTATTAGTTATAATTTGAAATGTCACAGGTTTGAAAATGGTTTTGGATAATTTTGAGAATTAAAACAGGAACTAAATGCGAAAAAGTAAATTAAGAGGAACACTATAGGGAGAAAAGCATGTTAACCTAGTTACTTCATTACTAATGTATATGACAAGTTTCCTAGTGCAAAGTCTAAGTATCGTTTTATTAGTGTTCTAATATTGACAAATCTGAATCGACGTTCGAGGTCTGTCCTATACTTCCATGGACCCCAATTGCTTGAAAGTCTCGATATTAAGGTATCCTGGTTGTATCTATGAAGTACCAACCATTCAAAAGACTTGTCTATAACCTAAATAGATTATTAACTCTCTCTGAAAGAGTTCCTGCGCTTTATTAAGTATTTAGGGTAATTAAGGTGGTGATCAGATCGATTCCTACACTAGGATAGATTTTAACTTATCCTAATACCTTTGTAATCCTAAGTTCAACGGGTTGCTTAATAAAAGGACTAACCGGATCCAAACTATCTTTCAATATTGCCAAAACGCAGGGATTTGTGACAAGCTATAAGGATATCTAATAAAACGATAATTAAACAGGAAACATTAATCAATAGATTAGTAATTACATAACTAGGACAGCACTAGAAGTGCTTAGCCACTCATGGTAATAAAACAGTAAGAAATAATCATTGATCGAAACTCATAATTCTTACAGGATTTGTTTATGACTGATTAAATACAAAAGTAAGTAAAGTGATTTCTCCTTTGGACTTTAGATGGATTTCTTCGACCTTTGGAAGCTTGGTCCACCCCTTGATGCTGTGGTAGAAGGGTTGATGATGAATATGCAGAATGAGGGCTCTATTTATACTTTTCGAACTTGTTACGGCCTAACCTTTATGTGTGGTTACGCCGTAATCATGCTGATGTGGGCTTCTTTATCGTAGGCAAAATTGATGTTATGGCGTAACTTCAGTGCCATGTTACGCCGTAAAGCTGACTCGAATGACTCATCATTCCATAATGAGATGTGTTACGGTGTAAACTTTGCAAGTGATTACGCCGTAACATTGGTGATGACCATTCTTGCCTTAATTACGTTACGGCGTAACCTTTGCGGGATGGTTACGCCGTAAAATGTCTTGAAAAATCCATATTTGCTTGTTTTTGTGTCCAAATCCAATATTTCTTGCATAAATGCTCAATTTCTTCCTCAAAACAAGAAATAAGTGATTAAGTGCCATTTTCAGGCATTTATGAGATAATTACACGCATTTTGATAGGGATTTTGATACCAAAAAAGTATTATATATTTGATGTTATCATTATACAATTACTTTTGTCGTGTTTAACACGTTTTATTCTTTTGTTCATCAAAGATCAGAACCTTTAGGCTGATTTGCTTATGCGATTAACCTATTCACAACGTGATTGTGAATAAAACCTTATGTTGTCCCACATCATGTGGTAATCAAAGCCACTTTTCAATGTGGGTCTCTCCTAAATTTACATCAGGTCACCACTTCCAATTGCTACTTTTATCAATTCGAGTTTTCCCTAATTGTTCTTTATATTCTTTTAGCTGTTTAATCTTGTTTATATAAAAAGTTACTGTTCATCGTACTGTTCACAAAAAAAGCTTTTTTTAAGTGATCATGACTGATAATATCGCCTTTTTGCAAGCCTTACAAGCGATTCACCAACAACTGCAGCAACAATCACAACAACTACACCAACAATCACAACAACAAATCAAACAAAATACCAAAATTCTCGAGATACTCAATATTCACGAACAACCAAAACATGATCACAAGGTTTATGGGTCCTCAAGTGACGAAGACGAAGAAGGTGATCAAGTTGATCCTACAAATCATCAAAGAAATTGTATGCTTAGGATAAAGGCGGACATACCAACTTATTTGGGGTCATTATACATTGAAGACTTTCTTGATTGGGTTTTTGAACTCATGGACATTCCCGAAGAATCCCAAATCAAATATGTTTCATACAAGTTGAGAGGAGTCACCTAATCTTGGTGGGGACAACCTTCAAACAGGTCGTTGGCGTCAACGAAAGCAACCAATTCACACATGGCGCAAGATGAAGAGAGTAATATTCGTGCGGTTTCTTCCGGTCGATTACGAACAAACATTATATTCTTTATATCAAAATAGTCATCAATCATCTCAAACCGTCATTAAATATGCTGAAGAATTCATGAAATCGCATCTCGTAATCAACTAAGCGAATCTGATATACAACAAGTTGCGAGGTTCAACAATGGTATTCGATATGATATTCAAGCCATATTATATCTTCAAACAACACGGACTCTCGATGAAGCTGTTCGCATAGCCTTAAAAGCTGAACAAGCAATAAAAAAGCAGGGAATTGGTAGCTCCATGTACAAAAACAAAACTGATACAAACCAAAGCAATAGTAGCCAATTAGGAGGTGATTCCCAAGTAGATCATACCAAATCCACACATGAACTTGATGGTGAAAAGAGGAAGACAACGACTACCACTACCTCCACACATGCCGTAAACAAGTTATCTAATAACCCATATGCTCATCCTGTAGGCGTAAAGTGTTATCGGTGCTACGAAGTCGGTCATACACCAAATTAATGTCGAGCTACAAAGCGTGTTAACCTAGCTGAAGGTGATAAGGCACATAGTGAATCTGAAGACGAGGGATTAATTATTAGTTATGATGCTATTTTTGAAGATGATGATGATCATAGTGAAGCTTTCTTAGGTCTTGTTCGACGATTAGTACTTACTAATACTAAGAAAAGTGAAGACAGTCAACGACACAACATCTTCCAAACATGGTGCAAGATTAACCAAGATGTGTTCAACGTCATCATTGACGGAGGAAGTAGTGAGAATGTCATCTCACGGGACCTCGTGACTCGTCGCAAGTTGTGACCAATGAAACATTCAAAACCATACAAGATTGGTTGGATTAAAGCCGTTAGAGAGGTAAGAGTAGTCGAGCAATGCGAGGTCCTTTTTCCATGGGAAAATACAAAGACACAAATCTGTTTGATATAGTAGACATGGATGCTTGTCATGTTCTATTAGGAAGACCTTGACAATGTGACTTGAATGTGATACACAAAGGAAAGGAGAATACCTACACATTTTCTAAAGGAGGTCACAAGTTCACACTATGTCCTATTCAGATGAAGTTCAAGCAACAACAACCAAAGTAAAGAAAACTCAGATTATGTTGTGCTCGACAAGGAACAAGGAAAAGAATATATGTGCAACCACTATTCCCCCGGACCAGGTGCTATATCACATTAAGAACTCATGGTCGAGTTCTTTTCAAGAAGGAGAGAATGATGGAGGACCAAAACTGGAAAAAAGAAAAAAAGAAATTTTTGAAAGAATTAATTTGGATTAGAAGTTAATTCGGATTTATCTCGAGTTTAGTTATATTTTTTGGTTAATCTTTAGTTGTTTAATTAGGATTATTATTTTATTATGAAACTTTGTTTGAGTTGTTTTAAGATTCTTAGGTCTATTTAAACAACGTCTTAGTACATTTTAATTCAAAATTTTCAGATTATACAATTACTTTTGTCGTGTTTAACACGTTTTATTCTTCTGTTCATTAAAGATGAGAACCTTTGCGCTGATTTGCTTATGTGATTAACCTATTCACAACGTGATTGTAAATAAAACCTTTCATTGTCCTACAACAAATAGGTTGAAATTTAAGTGAAAAGTTAGTAACGTCGTAAAAGGTTTAGAGAATTTTATTGGTGCATCTAAGATGCTCAATATGAGCACGGTATTCTCGTGATGCAACGAATTTACTATCAAACTAGTGGGTACTTGCACGACATAGTGCCAATTTTTTTGTCTCCGGCCCTGGTTAGGAGATCATTTGGCGTAATTTCTTAGACATTGAGATTCTCTGCTTATTAAGCAGGAGTTCGGTGATTAACGATGTAATTTGCAATAAAAAAGTTACAAACTAATCTGGAAAAGTGACGAGAAATGAGTCACATGCTACTGGTCGATCTTATAGTGCATGACATACACGAAATTGTATAAATTGCAAAATACATCATCAGTTAGTAAAATGAGGCATCATACATCCATAAAGACGAACGATGCAAATATTTTGTCAGTTAAAGGGAGAAACGTGAGGCAAAAATACATCCTTGTGGTTTGCAAAAAGTCCGTCTCACATCCTCACGTGACTAACATTTTTCCTTCTTAACTGACAAACTATTTGCACCGTTCGTCCTCAGGGATGTATGGTGCCTCATTTTACTAACGAAAGGATGAAATCAGCGCGAAATATTGACGAAGGACGTGAGACGATCATTTCATAAACCACAGGGATGTATTTTGCACTTTACTCATTATTTAAACATAAGTAAACATATAAGACAGTTCTTCTCTGTGTGCAACAGGAATATATCACAAAATGATCACAAACAAGCAAAAGAACCCGCACGTTGCGGTGGGGCTAATTTTTTCCCGAATAATTTTTTTTACGTTTCGGGGGTTTTTTTTGGCGATGCGTTATGGCGGGGTTAATTTTTAATATTTTCTTTTTTTTTTATGATTCGGGGAAAAAAAATTTGCGTTGGGACGGGCTAATTTTTTCCTGAATATTTTCTTTTTTTTTGAACGGTTTTGTAAATTTTTTTACGGGAATTTTTGTGTAAGAAAATCGTAAATAGTTAAAAGGTGAGGGTCCGTTTTGTATATTTTTTTTACTTTGGGCCAGATTTTAGGCTATTTTTGGGTTGTTTTTTTTTGGCTAATTTTTTTATTTTTTCCCGAATATTTTCTTTTTTTGGGACGGTTCGATATCTTTTTATTTGGGCCGATGAATGTAAAAAAGTTGTGAACAATAAAAACTTGACGTGTTTTTTTTGTTAATTTTTTTACGGGATTTTTGTGTAAGAAAATCGTAAATAGTTAAAAGGTGAGGGTCCGTTTTGTATTTTTTTTTGTATTTTTTTTGCGCTAATTTTTCGGATATTTTTTGTTTTTGTACGATTCGGGGGGAATTTTTTTTGCGTTGGGTGGGTGTTAATTTTTTCTCGAAATATTTTCTTTTTGGGGACGGTTTGATATCTTTTTTTTGGGCCGATGAATGTAAAAAAGTTGTGAACAATAAAAACTTGACGTGTTTTTTTTGTTAATTTTTTTACGGGATTTTTTGTGTAAGAAAATCGTAAATAGTTAAAAGTTGAGGGACCGTTTTGTATTTTTTTTTACTTTGGGCCAGATTTCAGGCTAATTTTGGGCTAGTTTTTTTTTTACTTTGGGCCAGATTTTGGGCCACATTTTATGCGAATTTTAGGCTAGTTTGTCGACAAATGTGTATATTAGTAATAATTTTTTTTATATAGCTTATGTGTTAGGCCTCATGTTTAAAGTGTTGTTTTTTTTGTTATATTGTTTTTTTTAATATAATGGGTTGTACGTTTGTGACCATATCGATTATTTTAAAGTTATTAGGTATCGAAGATGTTTCCGCGGGTATTTTTTTTATCTGAATAAATCAAAATTTTTGTAATTTTTTTTTTCCATTCCTACTTTATGCATACAAATTTAAAAAAAAAAATCAGGCTGACCCAAAAATATGAGCTCGTTACTGTAGCAGGTGACCCTGTCAAAACGAATCAGTCACCTAATGTGTATATTATTAATTAGCATATGAAATATCTGGACAAAGCTAAACAACCGAGAATAATTGCACGGAGCCCATTATATTAACTATATATATCTCATTGGGCGAATAATGCAATGCCATGTGAAGCATGTTCTTTTGTCGATTTTCATAACACGAGTCTTCTGGACATGATATGAGGTATTATATTCTTTTAACGTGGATAAATAAACCATGCATAACTCAAAATCAGTGCACACCCCCAAATCTAGGAAACAAAAGATACTCGTGAATTGTCGAAACAAACGATGGACCTTGTTAATTAGCCTTTTGAGTGTGTTTGGCAGCTTTTTAAAGTATTTTTAAGCAATTAGCATTTAGCATTATTATTATAATGCTCGTTTAAAAAAAAAGCAGTTAGCATTTATAAAATTATAAAAACGCTAATTTCTCAATGCTCTTTGAATTAGCATTTAGCGTTTAACATTTAGCATTACGTCATTTTACACATTAAAATTACAGCAGCTATTCTACCAAACACTTTTATAAATTAAACTGCTTACTGCTAATTGCTTACGCTAACTGCTACCGCTAGTTTCAACAAACACACCCTTTCTGTTCATTTGGATCTTGGATCTCAATGTCATCTTTTAGATCGGGCAGAAACGAGGACCCAATATTGGGCATCCAAGATGCGTCTTCCCCTATTAAGGTCATCTCATTAGACGTGTCGTCGAAAGAAAAAAAGGAGGAGTCGGTCGACTGCAAAACCGAGTCGTGAGAAAGGGTTTGACACAAAACACAAAACACAACGATCTCATTTCTGACTGTTTGCCACATTAAAGAAAAAAACTTTAAACATTTATATATACGTATCCCTACGCATGCCTCAATACTCATCCATTCATATTCATGTTATCAAACACAATTTTTATTTATGTACTCTAATCTTCTCAACTCAATAGATGTCTCAAAAAACTCCCACAACCAAAACATCCAATACCCGACGCCAACAATACGTACCAACACCGAATTTCGATTTCCGTTTGGGTCGCTCACCAATCATTAGTTGTCGGCCCACAAATTTTGTATACAAACCACAACAACCTATTTATCTAAATATTGCGTTCCAACCTTCTTTTAACCAAAAAATGTAACAACGACAGCAAAAATCTCAAATGTATCGTTCAGTTGACCGAAAGACAACAATAAACGGTGTTGTAGACGAAGAAACAAATCAAGGAGAAATATAGCCTAGACTAATAGTTTAAAATTTTAATTTTTATCGTAAATGTTTTTAATTTTATTTGAATAATTAATGTAATGTTTTTTAATTTTTAACAAAATTTTAATTTTAGTGTCTACGAAAAATGAAAATGAAAAATATAGAAGTTTGTTGCTTTATTACACTAAGTTGAATGTAAAGTTGGTTGTAGAGAGCAAAAACTGAACTGGCACTAAAATTACAGTGATGAATGCTGTCTTGGGTGTCTCTTAATAAAATTTTAATCTTTGTACATGTAAATTACTTTCAACCAACACAAGTATGGTGGTGATGAGGAACCTCATTAGAAAACTAAGGCTAAAAGAGCATCATATGACCCCCGACTTAGCAATTTTATAGGTCCCCAACACCCTTTTTACTTAGAAAAAGATTTCGTGGATAACACCCTGCCCAAAGAATGAGACTTATAGGGACGCGAAACTAAACCCGTTTAATGATGCACTAGTGTTTAGGAAGATGATTGAATTTCTAGGAGTTATACCGGTGAACCTTGACGAGAATAAATGGGATTCAGAGTATTTATACGATGGTTTGGATTGTGAAAAGCCATCAAAAGATGACAATGGAGCATGAAACGTTAAGATGTAATTGAAAGATCCCGCTGGTGAAATGTTTGAAAGATCCTTCCGAACCATACCTACTAATAGAAAGTTGTCTAGAAAAATGATTCGGGTGACATTCTCGACTTGGATCATATCCATTATGAATAGTAGGTTTGACTTTAAGTCTAGTTACAAGACTTGTATATAAAGAAAAGCGTTTTGTGTGAGGCTACCCTATGCTTATCATTTTATTTTATGCATTTTTAATTTTTCGTGTCTTTGTAGGCTTCAGTTTAATTTTTTGTTTTTGCATGTTTTGAATTTAATTTTAATCATGTTTTATTTTGTATTTGACTTCGTCTCAATTGCATATAAAGGTATTTTACATAAAATAAGTGTAAGAAAGTTTATATGGTTTTGTGAACCATAATTCAAACATATAATGATTTATTGTTGAGTTTAATGCATACTTTATTATTTGTTTTTTTTGTTTGCATCAAATACTTGTGAATGTGTTATAATTTTTAATAGAATTTTCTAGAAATTTTCCAGCAAACAAAACGAAGAAAATCTTTTAGATATTTCTGGTGGCGCCAAGGTCTGTACATGGCGGTGTCACCTTCTATAGAAAAAGTTTTCCTATCTTTGTTTTAATTTAAAAAATGTATTTTTGAATAATTTCCATAATTTTTAAAGTCCAATTTTTTGTAAGATTTTTATTTCATAATCACAAGTATTATATCTTTTTTTGTTTTATTAGGTTTTATTTTATAAATCAATGTGATTATGTATATGTTATATGTTGGGCCAATTGAGTGCCCAATTGTCTTTGTCTAGATTTAAACAGAAATCAGGCTAACTGTTGAAGAGTCGCTGATGGATATCAGGGAGCAATGAAAGGACTCACTGAAGCATAGCTTCAGCGAGCAACCTCAGATGTATTCAAGTTAAATACATTGTCAAGGAAGTCAAATATTACTTCAAGACATACTCGTTAGCTCGTATGTAGATGGGATACATTAAAGGTTTGAAGAGAGTCAGGGGTGGCAATACCCTAATGATCTTGTTACTCTTTGAAGATAAACAAGCTGAACTTAACTCTTATCTCTAAGTGAGTTTAGGCGGGATAATTCGATAAAGCAAAATGGCGGGACAAAAGTGTCTTTCGAATTAAAGTCCACCTAGTACCAATTGGTGAAAGATGTGAACAATTGGCAGAACTGTTCATAAAAGTATGGGCGGGTAGTTACCAAGAATGGACGTGCATTATGTAACAATCCGTTATTTCAGGTCATTTCCCGACTCAATTATTACCATTATTTATTTATAGAGTTTTACGCGTTCACTTTTAATTATTATCTTATAGTTAAATCGCGTAAACTAAAAATAATCGTTCAACGTAAACGGATACCAAACAAATAAAAGTTTACATCAAACAAGTGTTATATGATTATTAAGAGTATAATTTGTAACTTTTCATAACTTATTTTTGTTGGTTACGTAAACGCTTACGTTTCACAATAAATTACATTTAGGCATACCTGAAAGCACCTATACCTATCTATACTCAAACCAATACCCACAATTATATCCAATACCTAAAAATTAACTTATTTTCTCACCAAATAAGTCACATATCCGGTTATGAGCTTGAAAATACATAATAAAATCCTAAGTCCACTAGTATGAATACTTCCTAGTCAAAGCCTTACATAAAGGTGTACTTTAGACCAATGTTACTAGAAATTGTCCCATCTTGGTACCCTTCCTCAATTTTGAGCCGTGGCATCCTCCTAGGGAGGAGGAGAGCTCTTTGCCCTCGTACCCTAAACCACTACACACCCAAGGTTTTGTTTAAGGTCGTTTATCCCATTTCTAGTTGCTCTATATTGTAAGTCATAGATAATTAAGCTCATACTGTCACATTGCAAGCAAAATAAATCACTCAAACTCTCTCCCAACCAGACATACCCATGGCTCATTTATATAAGCTAGGGTTTCTCATAAAATTTCATTCCAAGGTATTACAAGTATTCAAGCATTGTTACTAAGTATATCTAAGATCATTCAAGGTGTTTTGGAAGCTTGGTTTGTGATCTATCAAGAGTATTCAAGAAAAGATAATTAGGGTTTTCCTAATTAGGGTTTAATCTTGTGTTTGCTTTATTGGGTTAAAGCTTAAGTATAAGCTCGTGTTCATCATTCCACTACATTTCTATAAGGTCTATTTAAGATTTAACATTTCTATTTATTCATATTTCTTACTTTACATGCTTGTTATATATGTTAAACACCACCTAGGTTCGTTTTATGATTGATGAGATACTACAAGATATATATGATTCAAATTTATTATGTACATTGGTAAAATAACACTTAAAATGGAAGTAGATGTTGAAGATTAAACGATCGTTTAAGCTCAGATTGTTTAGATCTTATATCTAGGATAAACAATAACAATGATAACAATTATGCAGCGGAATATAATGAAGACAATTGTTATTGAACAAGGTTTTATTACCATACGTTTCCACCAAGCCCTAATTCTATATGATCAGTATAGAACGGTTACCACCTGTAACAAGGATCAAAGATCCTTGAGGCTACATACACCAACTAGACGTCTACATTGATCCAGTGTACACACACTTTTCTGGATGTCTAAAACCTATAACCTGTATCTCTTTATATACTAGAGATATCTAGGTTTACAAGGAAACATAATAAATAACATAAGGAAACTAAATCTTTTAATCTTTATCTTTATTCTTCTTGAGCATATCTTTTAGTATCTTCTGATATCTTCCATCTTTTGTAGAATATACTCCATCAGCTTGAAGAATCTCTTATTGTCGATTTAGGTCCTTTTCCTTTAAGTCCTTCATGTTTCATTCTTGTTTCATTCTTGTTTTGTCTTATCAACTCAAATATAATTCCCAACAATCTTCCCCTAGTTGATAATGACAAAACCAAATAAGCACGAACTTCCCATGAAGTTAATATACGAATGAAAACTTCCCCTTAAGCTACCCAGGATCTACAAGTTGCAAATCATCAAATCTTCTTCCCCTTTTTGTCAATATCAAATAGGAGACTAAAGTATGCAACTTTGATCTTCACAACTACGAACCAATATTACACTTCTAATCCAGCCTTCAACAACTCAAATTACCCTCCATGACGCGCCTTTAAAATAAATGAACTTGAGAAGTAAATGTGAGCATTAAGTACCATAAGTTTCTAATCCAACCGCAATCTCTTGATAATTTATCATCATCTTCTATGAGACACATAACCAAAGTGATAGCAAATGTGAGCATTAAGTACCATAAGTTTATAAATCACACACCTTTGCTAGATTCGTCAATTCTTCGTCACAACATTGAAAACACAAACAAGTTATCTCCAAATGTAGTCAGCCATTTGAGATATGATAAGAACACAAACCAAGAATCCCACTTCATCGTCAAATAGATGATAAATAATCCTCTTTGTAACCAATTAAACAATTAATCCAAAAACGATAGCCTTTTATCGAATAAGTAAATCTTAAACCAAACCGAGATCCAAAAATAAATACCTTCACTCATTTTTCTGAATTGTCCGAGATCTTTTATTATAATCAACCGAGAAGAAAAAATCATTCTTTGTACGATATCGATCAATACTAGCAGTATAAACAATTTTTATCGGTCAAAAGAAACAGTATAAATTTTTTTCTCTTTGAGCCCAAACATACTCTTCGAACAAACAACAATATTAAAATCTCCTTTTTCCATGTTAGTATTGTTCAGCACCATGTATAAACATATACAATTCTCAAACGTGGGGTCTAAGTTTAGAATATATAACAAATTCAAAACCAACGTGGGCTCCATACTCTCTTATGCGAACATTACCTTTCTTTGAGAAAAATCAAACTCTCCATACATTCGCATCCATGAGCAACAGTAAAATCTTTCAAGCACCATTAATACACGCCTTTGGCCCAATAAGAAACACTACCATATATAGATTGAACAATATTAAAATCTTTGAGCAAGCTATACTAATACACGAAACAGTATTAACATGTATTTGAACAGCACAAACTTGCTTATCAAACAGTAGTAACATCTCATGAACCCATGTGTATTCATCATATGCTATCTATAAATAAACCCATGTCACCATATCAAGCACCATAACTGTGCCACGCACATGCCACACATCTTCTTATACTTAACCCCAATATATCACGCAACCTCTCTTCAGAAACACTATCCACGAACAACATACATAGCAGAATACCCAATGTGAACTTTCTGTTGCCATGTACCTTAAACCCTATTACCATATCCACGCAGCAACATAGATGGATAATATTCAACCCTAAATAATTAGGGTTTTGTAATACTTTACACCAGAACCTGTTTTGGAGAACTAATTGAAACTTAAATCCATTGTGATGATCATAAGACAATCACCTGGTTTGCTCCATAAGTCACGATCCTGATGATCTCCTGATGAAACCCTTGCGTCTTCTGATTTCTTTCTTTACCGAATTTTTAGGGTTTTGTAAAAACCCTAATACCACCGAATTACAAATCATCGAAAAAGAAAACCGAATTCGATGTAGAGAAACCATTAATAATAACAATGATTCATAAATCGTATTGCATACCAATTAAGGTGGAGAGGACGATTATAAATCTTGTTATATCAATTAAACTTTAAAACCACTGAAAACTTTAACCACAAATCGATTTCTTGAAAAATTAGGGTTTTAGGGTTTCTTCAAAAACCTTGTAGATCCTAGATCAAGAGCCATGAGGCTCTGATACCACATGTTGAAGATTAAATGATCGTTTAAGCTCAGATTGTTTAGATCTTATATCTAGGATAAACAATAACAATGATAACAATTATGCAGCGAAATATAATGAAGACAATTGTTATTGAACAAGGTTTTATTACCATACGTTAACACCAAGCCCTAATTCTATATGATCAGTATAAAACGGTTACCACCTATAACAGGGATCAAAGATCCTTGAGGCTACATACACCAACTAGACGTCTATATTGATCCAGTATACACACACTTTTCTGGATGTCTAAAACCTATAACCTGTATCTCTTTATATACTAGAGATATCTAGGTTTACAATGAAACATAATAAATAACATAAGGAAACTAAATCTTTTAATCTTTATCTTTATTCTTCTTGAGCATATCTTTTAGTATCTTCTGATATCTTCCATCTTTTGTAGAATATACTCCACCAGCTTAAAGAATCTCTTATTTTTGATTTAGGTCCTTTTCCTTTAAGTCCTTCATGTTTCATTCTTGTTTCATTCTTGTTTTGTCTTATCAACTCAAATATAATTCCCAACAGTAGACATTATATATAAGTGTTAAATAAATTAGATGGTTTGGTTATGAATTATTTTGTGTTGAAAGTTTTAATTACAAAAGTTATGAACAAATGATTTTTAGGACACTTACTCATGGACAAGCATCATGGACATATTATAGAGGACTTAAGATATATCAAGATATATTATTTATTAAGTTAGAGGACTTGTAATGGTTTAATAAAGTGAGAAGTATATAAAACAAGTGTATAAAACTAATTATGTAGAACTTACATACCTACTGTTTGAATTCGTGTATAAACATATATATTTTATATTTCATTCACAAGGATCGTAAGCATATAAGGAACTTGAAAAACCGAACTATAATGAAGAAGATATGACATTTTTAAATTTACATTAATTAAATGTATAAAAGTATTTTTATAAAAACCTTCACTGTTTCAGATCTGATAATTTAAGGGGAATATTTTATAAAGATAGTACTTTTCATAAGGAATCCAAACATGTAAGAAACTCGAAAAACGGATTTAAAATGAAGTAGATACGCTATTTACAAGTTTAAGTTAAAAAGTATTTTTATAAAAGTAAATTTATAAAAATATATTACTGTTCACGACAATAAACTGTTGGGGATTAATTTTCCTAAATAGAGCTTTTAATTATGAAGACGTGGACATAGGAATCACTAAAAACCGAATTAAAACGAACGAGATACAATTAAAATACGATTTCAATAATTAAAGTTATAAAAAGTATTTTTATAAACTTTCACTTACTGTTACTATTCATAATAGTATTTAACCATATAATAAATTTAAAATTCGATTAGGTTTTTCAAATACGAATCCATACACATAAGGAACACTTAAAACGGAGTTAAAACGATAAAGATATAAGGGTTATAAAACCTTGCGCATTATTTTTATTTTTATACATTATATTATAAAATAATTAAATTAATTATATAATATCATTACATAATCAATAAAAATATTAAATCATATGTTTTTAACAAATAATACATTGTTGAACGAAAAATAATGTTTTCTTTACGGATGCAATTACATATACCTTTATTTAACAAAGTACGATTTAATTATTATTTCAACTTTTAAAATTAAACGAAAACTATTAGGTGGTGGTGTAACTATATAACATGTGATATTTTATTTATATAAAATACATCATACTCATACGACCTACGATTAATTAGGTTGCATTCGGATTGCCGAGACGATTCACTTATTTGATTTAGATAATCAATCATTCACTTACGGTGACTTCATATCCCCGCTTTTATACTATTACATTGATTTACAACTTTGGGGTGAGAAACATGCATTGTTTTACGATTAGACGCAAGTACACTTTTATAAAAATTACGAGTTTGCCTAAGTAGCTATAACCCACTATGCCCATGAATCATGAACTGTTAATTACTAGATTGTAAGCGCGAATGTTATGAATAGATCTATTTAGGATTGACATCCCCGTTCGGGTGAGTAGCGCTCACTAGTTTCGGAGGTCCTAAAACAACGAATGTATACATGTCGGAACAATTTGGATGTTGCGGGTTGAACATCTACACGGGCACATTATTTGCATTAATTTGCATACATATATGTTGTAGCTTCGGTGTCATGAGCTTAGTGCATTTTATTACTTTTTTGAGATTGTATTCGTTACTTATCACTTTTAGAAATCTTGCGGTCCTACTTTATACATTTATTAAACCTGTGAATTCACCAACTTTATATTGACGTTTTAAAGCATATTTTTCTCAGGTCAATAAGGTACAAGAACAAAGATACATTGGGGGTCAACATTTTGAAAACCACTTCGCATGGAGATTTAAATGCATTACATTTTGGGATTATTCTGTTATGTGTTAAAATCTTTATATTTGCTTGGATTAACAATTTAAGCTTCGAGCTTTTGTAACAAACAAGTTTATTTAATCCAATGTATTGTTTTAAACGACTCATATAGAGGTCGTTCTCATATCTTGTGTTGTTGATCTATGAAGTAACACTCTCAGACCCATATTCTGCTGCGACCCATTTTAGGGGTGTTACAGATTGGTATCTAGAGCCATGGTTATAGAGAACCAGGTCAAATGTTTTTACTTGGACTATAACCATTTTCAAACATTGCATCATACAAAAGTTTTTCACAGGACACATACACTATTGAGTTGCATTAGTTGGTTATGCTATATACTTTCATGATCTATATACGTGTTTATATCATACTACGTATATACTATATCTATACTCACTCCTTCTTCTACCTTATAACCATTTATCATAACCTATCTCAACCATTAATATTATACAAAAAATTCTACACTCCATCAAATAATTATTCAATTAACCTATCATAATCCACACTCCAACACCCATCCCTCCACATCAAAGCATCCTACACTCTTTACAACATCAACCATATATACACAACACACAATCCCCCCCCCCCCCCCCCACCCCACCCCACCCACCCTACAACATCCCCTATAATACTCACTACAAGATACTCGTAAGTACCGACAGAACGCAGCAACGTACTTATCCTTATCGCCAAATTACATCCGACCTTAGCCCTACACAAGAGATATGGTACGACCTCCCATATTGTTGAACTCAAAATCTTTCTCTTAGTCGATGATTACAGATTAATCTGAACGAGTCCCAGATCAATCCCCGCTCACACCTCCCCTGCACGCATTAAGGCCCCCGCGGAGCATAATCTTGTTCCCCGATTTTGCTTTCTTTGTTTTTCCCAATGTGTGACATAATCAGCACGTATGTCTCCCAGGTTTCCAACATATTTGAATCCATTGTATCCAATATCAAAGGATTTGAAAATTTTTGATTTAAGGGGGAGAAAATATGATTTAAATATGAAAACTGATAAAAAAATGTGATTTTGTGGACTCATGTGTATACTCCATCCTCCTTGTGCTACCCACTTTTGTTTTAATCGATGCACATGTTGAGGGGGAGCATTTCTAAAAATTCAAAAACAATCGAGGTACTAAAAGCTTTGATATTTATATCACAAGTACCTGATTGAGTTTTTCAAATTGGTGTTATGGCAAGGTGAACTGTATCAAAAAGACCGACCATGTATTTAATTTTTTATAGAGTATAAGGTTGGTAAGGTTAGGTATTAGTTCCTATGATCCAGCCAGAACCAGAGGGGATCTACCCAGGGATAATCTACTAGTTAGTGTAGAAGTCCTTAGGTACTGTCATAAAAACGAGTAAAGTAAAGAATAAGGGAATTGAAATAGTGCTACTAAGATGGGAGCTACAACTGGAACAAACCGTACATGGTTATAGTCATGAAGTCTTGGTAAGCACTGAAAGGGTTGAAGAATGAAAAATAAATGTAAGGATATAGGGTGTAAAGAAAGAATCCTCCTTAAACATTAGGCAGAAACCGGGTCACTACATATGCTGTCAGAATCACATGGTTGATTGCTGACATTGAAGACTGACATTATGGACCTAGTGATGCAATGCACAACCCTCCCTAGCCACTTAAAATCTCTCAAAAGATTTCTGTTTAATTTCTCACAGAGACTAAACACGTTATCTATTGACTTTCTCACTCCGAGTTAGTTGATATTGAAAAGGTGGCAGTACGCTCCAGCCTCCGATCACTAAACCAAAACGCATAATTGAGTCTAGAGCCAAGTGATCATCAATTAATCTCATTAGGACACTATTCTACATTACTTGTTATTCACACAATGTGAAAACAAGGGTTATCATAAGAGTCCTACGCATTATCCTTGTGGTTTTGCCATAACATTCGAGTGACACTTATGTCTTCACAATGAAGATGGAAATCCTGCTTGAGCCAACATCAAACAAGTCGAACTTGTGACATTGGGCATCAATTCGGTCTAGATTATGAACTAACGGAGAATGAATTTTGATAAAAGCTTAAAACGCTCGATGTGTTACAAAAATGCTTTTATTAGTGACACGTCAATTGATTTTCAAATCAATTTTCTCTTCAATCGGTGAGATTGTAACTTGCTGATTCACTCTTACCGTTCTATTAGTAGCAATAGTATTAGTGAGGTAGCCTGCTTTGAGGTGTCTGGTAAAGAGATACTAGCAAGTAAAGTGAATGTAATGCATCTACGTTAGAGGATCTAACACTTTGAGTTGGAAACCCTGTCAAGGAGGTTCTTATAATGAATCTACCTGATCATAGGTACATTATTTATACTATAAAACGATCCTCGTAGAACCGGAGGTTAATGCAACCGAACTTCGACGAATGACAAAGCCATATTCATCACCAAGCTTTATTGCTAATTGTTTTATTTCAGGATTACATAATGATGGAGATGCAGATACCTCGTTCCAGTATAGTCAAGTTCATAGCCACATGCTTATATTCAAGACTCAATGACTTTAAACCATCAAGAAAGAATGACCCAAAGCTTCCGCAAACTCTAATATCAACTTCTTCAGTATGTCAAAGTGATGAAGTTGTGAATTGATGAAGAAATACAAACGTAAAGTCAAGCATTCAAGATTGCAACAAGTATGAGCATGTTGGCCCGAAAGTCACAAGAATACAAGATGGCGAAAGATCACTAGATGATGATTTGGAGATTTACTGTGGCTGATGATCTCAAAGAATGCTCAAAGATCACACAAGTCAAAGGAACTACGCTCAAAGACTACTACAATATGTACAAAGAAATCAATGCATGAAGAATCAAAGACTACGAGTTAATTTAGTATTTTCTATGGTGGCCTCCCTTAGGGGGAGATTGTTAGATATTAGAAAAAGACTCGGTCACCCCGTGTATTTTACCGTTTATTGTTTCTCGTAGTTAAGTAGTTAATGTATAATGTTCGGTAATGGGCCGGGTAGTAAACCCAACATGTTAGCCCTTTACCAAGGCCCTAGGCCGGTTTTATTGTAAGTATAAAAGCCTCTTCCATGCCATGGAAGAGGTGGGTTAGTCATTTCATTTATACAAGTTCATTTTCTCACTCTAGAAAGCTCTCCCTCACTTTCTCTCTCTAAAACTTTGCTAATCCTCTAGTCATTCAATTGTGTTATGATTTCCGATATCCTACATTATGTATTGACCCAGTTTCTGCCTAAGTTGTATGGAAGGCTTCTTTCTTTTCACCCTTTATCTATACATTTTTTTTAATTCTTCAACCCCTTCAATGCTTACCAAGACGTCATCACTAACACCTTGCTGTGATTGTTTCAGTGTTAGCTCAACCTTAGTCGACATTCTTCCCTTATTCTCATACATCTCTAATCATACCTAAGGACTACTATTTCTAACTATGGATTGTCCTTGGGTAGATCCTTCCGGTTCTGGTTGGATCATAGGACTAATACCTAACCTTAACCACCTTATGACTTCATCGACGTCGTGAGTTAATTGGTTGTTGGGTATAGAGATCGAACCATAAAACCATATTATAACATTGTTATTTTCAAATAATCCCTCTGCACATGTGCATCGAGATTCGAAATGGTTTCGCACATGAAGGAAAGAGTTGTACTTAGAGTCTTTAAGATCATACTCTTCTAGATCACATTTTAATCACATTTTCTCCCCTTATTTGAAATAATAAATCTGATGACATCAAATAACGTCTATTTTATAGCATCAATTATCCTATGTTATTAACCCATTTTGTATAGTTATTGCAAAGAATTGTTACTTAATCGTTTATATTTGAGACTTGCAGTAATTATGGAGTAATTGGTGAAAGTTTGCAAAAGGCGCGCATTCTGGAGCTTAAATGAAGATATTTTGAAGATTACTATTCTGAAGACCAATACGCCGTATCCATCAAAGAAGATACGACGTATTAGTGCCTGCACTCTCCAAAGACCATAGAAGAATAAAGATTAATACGCCGTATCCAGAGAGACTCAATATGTCGTATTCAAGATATAGTATTTAAATATTCTGGAAGATATCAAGTGTGGTCCCTACTCCAAGAAATCCCCAATACGCCGTATCCAACACTTGGATACGCCGTATCCAACCGACTTCCAGACCTTATAAATAGAAAACTCAAAAATGAGTTTTCAGTGTGCTAAATCATATTCTCGATACCTAAACCATAAAAGTCGATTTTCAGAGGAGAAAAAGAGCAGAAGAGGTCGAGCAACGTTATCAATTCCATAGGAGACAATGTGTAATTCCATATACTTTAGTAATCGTTCAGTTTTTGGTATCATTCGTTAACTCGGTTAGTTTACCTTGGCTAAATAATTGCTCTTGTATTTATTATGACGGTATTAGAAGGCTAATACCTTCGGGTATTAGACATTGTTATGAAGATTTGAAAGTTTGGTATTTGTTTATCTTGATTTCTTGATTTATTGTTGAATGCTTGTTTATGTTTATCAATTTATACTTGTTACGCGCTTTAGTATGCGACCTATCATTCAACTGGATCTAGTAAAGCGGACCAAGTAGATCTAGAGTCCGAGATAGCTCTCCATATAGTGATTTATACATCTAGAATTATAGTTACATAAATATTGTCCTTCAAAGCCCCTGTGCCTAGATACGATTCTGGCTTAACTATTAATTAGATATTGCCCAATGGTTTTTATTTATCGTGTTGACTAGAAGGTGACCTATATAATACACAGTAACGTTCCTGATTCATGGATAAGTTGGACAATTGGACTAACTAGTTATAAATTGCCATAAAGTGAATAAGTGGGTAAAGTCCTCCTATGAGCTAGGTTAACAAGATCACCATTGCTTTAATCCCTAAAATAGATTATAATCAGCAAATAAGGATGCAATTATGCGGATGTTTTTAATTATGCCAGAAATAAATTTGTCTAGGTCTTATGATGATGTAACGCCTAAAGTCTTAATAATGATATGCCACCACAAGAGAAGAAATCATTGCACATAATAACAAACCAACTTCTAATCAGATAATAATGGTTAATACAATTGTTTTTATATAAGGTTCGACCGCTTTTTATCTTTCGATAATTAGCTTGCGTGGTAAAATTGTCATTGAATTGTATTTATCACCAACCAAACATGCCATCTCTCCAGGCTGAAAACCCACATTCGCCCCGTTAGAATTAGGATTTAGACTGACATAGGTTTAACATAGGTTTAGAATAGAATAGAATTAACATATAATAGATAACCAAGATATTAAATAAATTGATAGAGTTTAACCCATCGCTTTAAGTGTTTCGACACCTACTTACCTAAACAACTACCGATCGTTACACTGCAGTTAAAGGTGTTGTTTTTTGGTTTTAGTCCGTGCAAATATAAATATAAAACTTGATACAATAATATATACACCACACAACGACACATCAAGTTTTTTTAGCGCCAATGCCGGGGAGTGAAAATTATTCTTTGATTTTTATTTGATATTTTGGTTTTTAACATTAGAATAGATCTAACCATTAGGATTAGTGTAATTTAGATTAGTGTATATTCTTGTATATTCTGTAAATCTTGTATATTTGTGTTTAATTATTTACGTATTTAATTGTTTTTCTTAAATACACTGTTCTGGTCGATAGTTAAATACGGCGTATCCACTTCCATCGGATACGGCGTATTCAGTTCTCTGTCCAATAACAGCGTATTCATCCCAACTAATTAATACGGCATATCCACCTCCATTGGATACGGCGTATCGATCGTCTGAAACAGAAACTGAAATCTTGGTTTTCCTATTTGATTTTTGTGCCAAATTTTTTTACCTTTCTTCGGAATAAATCATATTGATTGTTTATCCCTTGTTTCAGTAGTGCATGACAAGGATTTCTAACGAATGAACTATCACACCTTAAAAGAACCCTAACGAGAATTCGATCATCAAGGAGACACTTCAAGACTCTAAGTCTTGACGAATTGAGATCGCCTGATTTTAATCTACTTTCTGACCAATAAGAAGCAAAAGCAATGGCGGAAACAATGGAGCAATACATGAGCAAGACCCGAACAACCTTGGATCAGAGTCCGCTAGGCCAAAATTTGATAACAAAGATCAATTGAACTAAAGGACAATGTCTTTAGAGCTTCAGAAAACACATTATAAGTCGGTTCGGATAATGAGGATGCAAATGAACACATTGAGAAAGTTCTCAAAATAGTTGACTTATTCCATGTTCCTAACATCACTGTGGATCAAGTAATGCTCTGAGTCTTCCCTATATCCTTAATTGGAGCCGTAAGTCGTTGGCTAAGAAATGAACTAACTGGTTCGATCAAAACTTGGGAAGATCTTAAAACTAAGTTTTTGAACAAATATTGTCCACCTGGTCGAACTACGAAGAAAATGGAGGAAATCAACAACTTTCAGCAAGAGCTAGATGAAACCCTTTTTCAAGCATGAGAGAGCTTTAAAGAACTCTTGATGAAGTGTCCTCAAAACTATTTGACTGAGATGCAGGAGGTGATTTTGTTCTACAATGGGTTGGATATTCCGACACGACAAATTCTTGACTCAAGAGGTGCCATTCCTGCTAAGACTGTTGAAGATGCTAAAAAGGCCATCCAAGAAATGGCTGAATACTCTCAAAAATGGCATAATGGAACATCTAGAGGAAGAAGTACTAAGACTTCTGACGGACTGGCTGCTATACAAGCACAACTAAACAATCTAGGAAGGGAGATCAAGAAGGTGAATGAAAAAGTTTATGCAGCTCAAGTCGGATGTGAACAATGCAAAGGACCCCATTACACCAAATATTGCCACTCAAAGAAGAAGGGAAAAACCTAGAAGAAGCTTACTACACGTAATTTGGTAGACCATTTCAAGGTGGGGGATATAGAGCAACAGCTCCGGGGTACTATCAAAGGAGTAACGCAAATCCTTCATACCTAGAGCGAAGGCAATCTATGTAAGATACCCTGAGCAAATTCATGAGTGAATCAGCAAAGAGACACGAAGAAAATTCAAATTTGATCTAAGAAATCCGAGCTACGACGGATGCTGTCATTAGAAACCAAGGAGCATCGATTAAAACATTAGAAATACAAATCAGGCAAATGAGCAAGGTACTATAGGAAAGAGGGTTTGGAAGCCTACCGAGCTCAACTGAAACAAACCTGAGAGATCAAGTCAAGTCAATTTCTACTACTGTTGAAGCTGATTCATACCCGATATGCCGTATTAGATCTCCTTAATACACTGTATCCGATGGATAGAATAGTATACTATTTTACAAGTCAAGGTAAATGACGGTTCCTTTTCCAAGTCGTTTGGATAATCATTACTATGAAGAAGAAGAGGGGAACTATGGACCAAAATTCACGAAAGCTTATGGAGCTTCACATATCAATAACACCATACCCCAAAAGGAGAAAGACCCAGGGAGTTTCACTTTACCTTGCTTTATTAATGATGTTTGTTTTGACAATGCCCTTGTTGACTTAGGAGCTAGCGTTAGTGTTATGCCTCTCTCGACCTACCTTAATTTAGGATTAGGCGAATTAGCTCACACTAGGTTGACAGTGGAATTGGCAGATAGGACTGTGAAATATCCAAAAGGAATAGCTAAAAATGTACTAGTAGAAATTGGTAAATTTACTTTCCCAGTAGACTTTATAATTCTTGATATGCCCGAGGATATCAAAGTGCCCTTGATCCTCGGAAGACCATTTTTGTCTACCGCCCGTGCTAAGATTGATGTTTACAAAAGAAAGATTACTTTAAGAGTTGGGGAAGAAAAGATTATTTTCAAAAGTATTAAACCTGCTAGTAGTTTAATTAAGAGGGTCTACATGCTAAGTTTGAGAGAAAGAATGGAACTTGATTTAGAAGCTAGGCTTATGGGAGAGACTTTGGTGTTAAATAGATCATTAGACCCTTTCTTGGAAGATTACATTGAATTAAATGATCTAAATGAACCATTTGAGCTTAGGAGAAAATCCAGGTGAGTGATTTATTCCCACCAATGAGGAAAGTGAGGTAATAGAGGAATTTAGAACTAGGGATGAGATCTTGATACTGGAATTAAAGATTACCATAGTTATTGCGACGATGATAATAAAATCCATATAGATTATGCTTACAATTTAAAGTTTTCATGCATGATAGGATTTGAATTTACTTAGGCTAACTTTTTCCCATTATTGTATGTCAATGTGATGTCTAAAAAGTTTCATAATTTAATAATGAAAGATAAGATGGTGTACAATGGGAATAATGTTGTAGGAGCCTTAATGAATGTGCCTATTTTTGTTGGAACCTTTTCTATTATGACTGACTTTACAATTTTGGAAGATATGGATGCTTATCGTAATGAAGGAATGGGCGATGTTATTTTTGGGGAACCATTCTTAAGAGAAGTTGGAATTAAAACAAAATGATTCGAAGGAAGGATTACCATTTACAATGGTGATGATAATGTAACTTACCAAATGGTGTGATCACATCCGAGGTTTAAAAACCACACTAATGAGCAATGCAACAAAATCCCACCATTACTAAAGGTAAGTGAAGTGGATAAGAAGAATGGAATCTCGCATGCATACCAAAAGCTTAAGGGGTTCTACAAAGGAGTTTTGAATCTAGGACCCAATTACATTCGAGATGCGAAGATGGAAGAATGGCTCACACGCGGGCACATTAGCGTGCATGAGATGGAGTGAGAAGGAAGCTGAAGAAAAGTCTAACTTAAAGACTTCGCTGTAAACAAAAGTGCTTCCCGGGAGACAACCCGGATTGTTATTTAATTTTGTTATCGAGTCTGTCTTCCCATACACCAATACGGCGTATCCGCTCCACACCTTTCGGCGTATTGATTGTCTGGACGTTATCAGTCTTTATTTTTATTTCACTTTAAAAAACATTATTGTCAGATTTTGAATACGACGTATTCACTAAACTGATACGCCGTATCCACCAGACTGACCCGTAATTAGTTTGTTTAGTTTAGTTTAAATTAACCGTAGGTACCAAGATAGGAATGCACTTGTTTTTCCTATATTTTATACAGGACCTTGTGAAAGAAATATCAACGAAGTTGGTGGAATGCATATTTTATGGAATTCTATGTGTGTGCTGTTCGTGCTAGGATTCAGACGCTTTTTCAGCACACAATCTTGCTCGTAAACGCAACTTGGAGAATCTACCGAGCAAATATCAGGGGAGTTTCTCATTCTAATTCTTTTTAAATTCCCGTATATAATGTTTTATATATACAATGAGGATGTTGTATAATTCAAGTAGGGGGAATAGAATTAGAATGTTTACTTGTCATATTTTTCACACTAAAATGCTTCAATTATGCTCAAATTTAAAAAAAATTCAAGCATACTTTTGTGAAATTACTTGATACATAACCCGCACACAATAACCCTTGTTAGATATTGTGAGGATTTAGCCTTTCCGTTTCTAAATGTTTACCCAAATTCCACAAAATATGAGTATGCCGGTGATGTTGTAAACTTTAGAACTTTGCTTGGTATATCACTTGAGACCACAATAATAAGTATTATGGATTTAATTGGAGCAACTTGTTTAAATTGGTAAATCTTAGGATTACACCCAAATCGACTTTACATGTTGCTTATTAACTAACTACACCGGTTAGTTAACCTCCTGTTTAAACCCTTTTCCACTCTCATCTTTAAAGTGATGATCCACTAGAAAAACCCGTAGAGCCAATCCTTTAGGAATTTACACCAACTATTTGTTTCGTTACACCCTTACACCTTAACCTACCCTGTTAGATTAAGTTTAATTTACAGTTCAAGTCGCTTAAATTGTAAAGTTTTATTTCTCGATCTTGTGTCATTTTCTAATCTTTGGTGCTGTTGAAATTTGGCACATTGCAAATGGTAAGTGTATTAGTAGTCAAAACTCATGTGATTTTACTACCTTCACAATTATTAGTGAATCCGAAGAACGAAGGAACTAACGAAGAAATTATCCGGAATTATTATGATCGTGAAAATGGTGAAACTACACCAAGATTTAAAGAATAGTTTGAAAAAAAAGAAAGAAAGTTTAAAGATAATCGTTTCGCAACTACCGAAGGAATTACATGAAGGATTAATTATTTGTTGATACGTCTAAAAAATCAACGATGTAGAGTATTGTACAAAGTGGAAGATATCACCACTTACCTTGTAGAGTATGTAAAGATATAGGAAGTGATGGGGTAAGTTGACCGTTACGGGAACGCCAACTTAGGTTGTTATTTTTGATTGATGATCAAGATGTTGTAAATAGTTGTGTCTTTATCATGGTAACGGTCGGGAAAAAAAGTGTCTAGCAACTTGTATCTTAAGTCTTAATCCATTTGTTTCTTGATTTTTATTTAACAACAATTTACTTCCCTCTCACCTAATGATTAGCCGCTGGTTTTACGCGAATGAGGACTTGTTCGAGCGTGCATGTTATATTCCCGGCGATACGGCCGATGTTGCATGTCTAGTTGCCTCGTGTGTAGTGACGACATTAGGTAAAGTTAGAAGGTTCCTACCCTATATCATTCTTCATCCTAACCGTTGGTTAAATTCGAATGGGGATGTGATCGAACACACATGTCTATTCCGTCGTTACGGCCATGTATGTGTGCTTCAGCTGCCTTGTTGGAATGGTACTTCTGGTGAAAGATTGTAGATTGATCAACCGTACGCCTTTCCATACAAAAAAACCCATATTTACCTTTATAAACTTGTTACTCCTTGGCTTTAGTGGTGGAGATGTGTATCCTTGCCAAGCTTATGATAGAATACTCGTCACGACCGAGCAATTGAGCGAATTAGTTACATGTTACCACATAGATTAGTTGAGTGATTTGAGTGTTTTCATCTTCCTATTTCGTGAGGTGTTTGGTTGTGTACTTGTAATAGATCGAATAAATGCTTTAACGGAAAATATCCTTAGGGATACATTTTTATAAACTTCTAAAGGCTACTTGAGGACAAGTAGGATTCAAGTGGGGGATATTTGATGACATCAAATAACGTCTATTTGTATCATCATTTATCCCATGTTATTAACCCATTTTGTATAGTTATTGCAAAAGAATTGTTAATTAATCGTTTATATTTGAGAATTACAATAATTATGGAGTAATTGGTGAAAGATAGCAAAAAGGCGCGCATTCTGGAGCTTAAATGAAGATATTTTAAAGATTACTATTCTGAAGACCAATACGCCGTATCCATTAAGGAAGATACGGCGTATCCGTGCCTGCACTCACCAAAGACCATAGATGAATAAAGCTCAATACACCGTATCCAGATATACTCAACACGCCGTATTCAAGATATAATATGTGAATATTCTGGAAGATATCAAGCGTGGTCCCTACTCCAAGAAATCCCTAATACGTCGTATCCAATAATTCACTTGAATACGCTGTATCAAACCAACTTCTAGGACCTTATAAATAGAAAATTGAAAAGAGTTTTCAGTGTGCATTAATCATATCTCGATAACTAAACCATATAAAGGTCGATTTTTAGAGGAGAGAAAGGAAGAACAGAAGAGGTCGTTAAAAAGTTATCAATTCCATAGGAGACAACGTGTAATTTAATATACTTTAGTAATTATTCAGTTTTTGGTATCATTCGTTAACTCGGTTAGTTTACCTGGCTACATTTAATTGCTCTTATATTTTATTATGCGCGTGTAAAGGCTAATACCTTCCGGATATTAGCCTTTATTATGAAGATCTGAATGTTTGGCATTTGTTTTTCTTGATTTCTTGATTATCATTTGTATGGTTGTTTATGTTTATCAATTTATACTTATTTACACGCTTTTGTATGCCACCTATCATTCAACTAGATCTAGTGAAGCGGACCAAGTAGATCTAGAGTCCAGGATAGCTCTCCATATAGTGATTTATACATCTAGAATTACAGTTACAAAAATATTCTTCTTCTAAGTCTGTGTCTAGGATCGCTTCAGGGCTTAACTAGTTATTTGGGACATTGACAATGGTTAATTGATCGTGTTGACCTAGCAGGTGACCTGGATAATTCATCAAGTAACGTTCTGATTCCATTGGATTGTCGAACATTCGGACTTAATTGTGTATAAAATTACATTTAAGCGGTAAGTGGGTAAAGTATTATGAGCTAGGGTTTACAAGATCAACTATGCTTTAATACTAAGATAAATTATAATAGAAAATAGGATGCTTTATGTGGTATGGCTTTTAATTGTACTCGAATTAATGTGTCTAGGTCTGGATGATGTAACGCCTAAGTCTTTAAGTAATGACATGCCACCGCGAGTAGACGATAAATATTGACTTAATAAACAATACCAACGTTCTAACGGATTTAATATAATGGTTAATACGTTTTCTTATAATAAGGTTCGACCGATCTTTTATCTTTGTTAATGAGCTTGCATGGGTAAAAGTATGACTGATTATTGTAGTCACCAACCAAAAACGTGCCGTCTCTCAGGCTAAAAAAACCCCTTTTCATGTTAGAAATAAAGATTTAGAAGTACATAGATTTAAACATAGGTTAGAATAGAATGAATTATCATAGATTAGGCTAACCAAAATATTAATTTAAATTGATAGATTTAACTCGCTTTAAGTGTTCGACACCCTACTTACCACGAAACTACTACCGATCGGGTATACTGCCCGTTAAAGTATTGTTTTTGGTTTAGTCGGCAAAATATAAATTTAAAACTTGAATCAATAAAATATACACCACACAATGACACATCAAAATCTTTTAGTATTTGAAATATAATTTGATTAAAATTTAAGACATGAAAAGTTTTATGGGGAGAAAATTTTACCACGATATTTCATGAATTTATTTTTCTAATAGCTCCCCTTCAACATAGTATGTGGTATACCACTAATTTTTAAAACTTGACAGAAAAAATACAAGGAAAAAAATGATTGACACCACAAATATGTTAAAGACGAAGTGAGATGCCTTAGTGAACAATATATATTATTAATTGACATTATAATTTCCATATTTTAATTTCATAAAATGTTTTTGGATACATAAAATTGTCATTTATGAGATATACCCAAAAAACATTAAAAGACTTTTTGTTTTAAAAGCTCCTCCTCAAAAATTGATCTACATAAATATGACATTTTGAGAAAAATTGATACCATAGATTTTAAACTTATTAGAGTAAGGAAGTGTTGAACATACAATTTTAACAAATAACACTTATTATGGAAATATATCACATTTATATTGTAAACAATTTGACATTGAAAGTTATTTTTGATGTTCAACGTTTTTTAGAAACCATGATAGAAGACTTCTCTTCTATTATTTTTTTAGAGTAAGCGCATTGAAGCGTACACTCCCCTAACATTTGGGTCCGGGTTATAGTCTGAGGTAACTGTAAGCCATTGTCATGAGCTCAAAACTCTTGAATGTTTTGTATAGGTTCCCAAGACCCGAGAAAATTTGAATTTCTCGTTGACAGGATAAGTTATCTTTAAAGATACACTTTCCTTACAATTAGGTCCAAGTTATGTACTGAAATGTACATAAGTCATTTAAGAAAATTTAGAAATGACTTTGAACTCTTGCTCGAACTTTATTTACACACCCATGTCAATGTTAATCGACATTTCTAGGTACGTAAATGTTATCGAATCCAAGAGACATGTCGAGAGGATTCTTTTTGGTATTTTTGAAATTTTTTGATTTTATATTTTATTTTTCTAGATTTTATATTTTTGTATTTTCTTTTTATATGTTTTATATTTTTGTATTTTGTTTTTAAAAAATATTTATAAATCAAAATAAAGAGAAAAATCAAAAATATTTACATGTCGATGTTTGATGTATATCAAGCAGATTCGTTTGCCAGAACCTCCAGTTCATCTGGAGTCAAACATCTCATACCGAGTTGTCTGACGAGATACTTAAACCTATCTTTCGACAGAGCTTTAGTAAACAGGTCAGGTAACTAGTATTCAGTTTCGACAAAGAATAATTTAACTATACCCTTTTCAACCTGTTTCTTTATGAAGTGATATCTGACATTAATGTGCTTGGTGCGAGATTGCTAGACTGGATTGCACGAGATAGCTATGGCTGCCTTTGAGTCACAATACATAGGTATTTTATTAAAGTGAAAGCCATAATCTGTGAGCTAAGTTCTCAACCATAGAACTTGAGCGCAGCACACAGATAAAGACACATATTTAGCTTCTGCTGAGAACATTGAAGTGCAGTCCTGCTTCTTTGATGACCATCTTACTAGCTTATCACCTCCTAGAGATTGTATGCCACCAAAATGTACTTTTACGTGAATCGAGACAGCCCGCGTGATCTGAATATAAAAAAGCAGTTAGTTCAAAACCGATGTCCTTCGGGTACTAGAGTCCCATGTTAATGTTATTCTTAATGTACCAAAAGATCCGTTTAACCTCCTTGAGGTGCTTTTCAGTTGGTATCGCTTGATAACGAGCACAATAACATCTTGTATGTACAATATCCGGTCTACTTGCTGTTAAGTACATGAGTGCTTCAACCATGCTACGATATTTCGTTTGGTCAACTGGAGTTTCACTCAAGTCAGAATCTAGTTTGGTAGCCACTAGAGTACCAACGCTATCACATGAGGTCATACCATGCTTTTTAAGTATATCTTGGGCATACTTAGCTTGGTTTATAAAGATAGCACATGGGGATTGGTGAATCTGAATTCCTAAAAAGAATTTTAGCTCCCCCATCATAGGCATTTAAACTTGTTGTGCATTAGTTTTTCAAACTTTTTAGAAAGTTTTGGGTTCGTAAAAAACCAAAAATAATTGTCATTCAACATAAATTTACAAAGGCAATTTGTATTCCCCTTTTTTTAGTAATGAACAAAGTTGGATCAATAGAACCTTTTGAAAGACCTTTAGATACCAAGAAGTTAGAGAGTTCATCGTACCACGCTTTTGGAGCTTGTTTGAGTCCATATAATGCCTTCTTGAGACGGTAGACTTGGTTGGGATGATATGGGTCTACGAATCCATCTGGATGGTTTACGTACACTTCTTCCTTTAGAGGTCCGTAAAGAAATGATGTCTTGACGTCTATCTGGCATACCGGAAGTGATTTGTGTGCAGCATACACAACGAATAACCGGACGGCTTCCAACCAAGCATCTAGAGCAAATGACTCTTCGAAATCAATTCCTTTCTTTTGATAGTATCCCTTAGCTACAAGATGAACTTTGTTGTGTATTACAGTATTCTCTTCATCACGTTTGTTTTTCTAGAGCCACTTCATTTTAATGACATTTTTGCATAGTGGTCTGTCGACTAATTCCTATACATCTAATCGATTAAACTAGTGAAGTTCTTCCTGTATTGCTTCAATCTATGCAGAATCAGCCATGGCTTCTTTGATGTTCTTTGATGTTCTTTGGTTCGGTTCGACTTATGGTGAGTGTGAACATACACATCTCGCCATCTGTTTCTAGCTGACGTCTTGTTCTAATTGATTGAGAAGGATTTCCAATGACTTGTTTATCGGTTGTTCTCTTGTCCAACGTTGTTCAGAGGATTTCGGTTGATAGAATGTATGCATGTTGACGAATTAAACTATTGAGACGATGTCTCCCTCGTTCTTATACCGGTTGTACTAAAAGAGGATGATAAATTCGAATTCTTCTTTGTCCTTTCTTTTTTTTTTTTAAACTTGTATAAATTGTTATTTATTTGTTTCTGCTTGATTAATGTTCTCAATAGAAGTGACAGTTGGTGCTTGAGTTGGTGCTTGACTTGTAGTGTCAGGTGTTGTATGAATGTTCAATGGAGGTGTATCTACAGCAACGATTGTTGAAGTATATGGAGTTGTGTTTTGTTGTTGACGTTGATTAGGTGCATCAGCAGCAGTTACAGCGGAAGACTTTGACATAATTGTAGTAGTTCCATTGAGTAATTCATTGAACATCGGACTAAATAAAATATCCAAATCATTTGACGTTGTTACTGTCTCGGCTGCTTGAGGAACATTTTCTTGACTTTGGGGACCGGGACTTAAACTTCCTTGTTTAAGTGCCATTCTCGGATATTGTGGAACGGGGTTAGAATTGACGTGATCTGACGCCATATGTGGCAATTCGTCAAAGTTGACATGAATGGTTTCAATTATCACTCTTGTTCTCTTGTTATATACTCTGTAAGCTCTTTACTGAGTAGAATAACCCACAAAAATACACGCATCAACTTTTTCTTTCATTTTTCAAGATTTTCACATATCTTCGTTGTTGCAATGATTGCACAAAAAATGCTGAAAAGAAATTAATTGACGGTTTCAACCAATTAGTGATGTGTTAGGTGTTTCTCATGTCGAGGAATTACGAGTGAACTGATTCTGAGTACTAACTGTTGTGGGTATGCTTCAGCCCAGAAGAACAAAGGAACTTTGAGTCCATATAATGCCTTCTTGAGATGGTAGACTTGGTTGGGATGATATGGGTCTACGAATCCATCTGGATGGTTTACATATACTTCTTCCTTTAGAGGTCCGTAAAGAAATGATGTCTTGACGTCCATTTGGTATACCGGAAGTGATTTGTGTGCAGCATACATAATGAATAACCGGACGGCTTCCAACCAAGCAACTGGAGCAAATGATTCTTCGAAATCAATTCCTTTCTTTTGACAGTATCCCTTAGCTACAAGATGAGCTTTGTTGTGTATTACAGTATTCTCTTCATCAAGTTTGTTTTTCTAGAGCCACTTCATTTTAATGACATTTTTGCATAGTGGTCTGTCGACTAATTCCTATACATCTAATCGATTAAACTTGTGAAGTTCTTCCTGCATTGCTTCAATCCATGCAGAATCAGCCATGGCTTCTTTGATGTTCTTTGATGTTCTTTGGTTCGGTTCGACTTACGGTGAGTGCGAGCATACACATCTCGCCATCTGTTTCTAGCTGACGTCTTGTTCTAATTGATTGATAAGGATTTACAATGACTTGTTCTAACGGATGATCTCTTGTCCAACGATGTTCAGAAAGATTTCGTTGATAGAATGTATGCATGTTTGACAAATTAACATATTGAGACGATGTCTCCCCTCGTTCTTATACCGGTGTACTAAAGATGTTGATAAATTTGACTTCTTTAACTTGTACATGTTATTTATTTGTTTCTGCTTGATTAATGTTCTCAATAGAAGTGACAGTTGGTGCTTGAGTTGGTGCTTGACTTGTAATGTCAGGTGTTGTATGAATGTTCAATGAAGGTTTATCTATAGCAACGATTGTTGAAGTATATGGAGTTGTGTTTTGTTGTTGATGTTGATTAGGTGCCTCAGCAGCAGTTACAACGGAAGACTTTGACATAACTGTAGTAGTTCCATTGTTGAAGTATATGGAGTTGTGTTTTGTTGTTGACGTTGATAAGTAGATTTTGAGGCAACTATTTTCTTAAGAGGTGTTGCAACAGATTGGTTCACAGTTCTTATTGGTTTCCTAGTACTAATAGGTACATCAATTGGCTATTTAGTCATAGTATTCACGCCATTAATATAATGAAGAACATACATATCATGATTTTCATTCAGCACACATTTTCCATAAGTGACACAGACAAAGTTTACAGTCGAGGTGTTAGCATTCAAACTGTCATTACACGTAGTTACAAATGTTTTATTATTAGAAAACTTAAAATTCCTAAGGTGGTATTCAACTTGTTGCTTCTTCCCTTGACTATTGTTATGCATGACTCTATCTTCTAATTGATTGCTCTTAAGCTGAGGTCTGCTAACACTAGTAGTAGGAATTACTCCTATAGAGAAACACACGCGTTTGTTAGTTTTCCTAATATCTTGAGGCAACTCTAGTGTTCTAGTTTGATTAGGCTTTGTGTGCACTTTTTACATTCCTAAAGCAATGACATTTGTGTTCTTTAAAATTGACTTCACATTATGAGGCAAAATCTGTGTAGTGACTGGATTTGAAAAATCATTAGACACATTATTTATGGTAACTGACTTTGACTTTGAAAAATCTGCCTTTGCAAGAGAATCTAAAAAAGTAGCCGGTTTACCTAAAATTGACTGTCTTTGACTTTTAAAAGCATTCGGTTGTCGAATAACCAATGGTTTTTCAAACTTAGTTTCCACAGAGTTTCCTTTTATCTTTTCAATGAGTTTCTTTAACTCGCTTATTGCAATGTCTTTGTCTTGTAATTGAGCTTTCAGATCTTGAATTTCAAAATATTTGACATTTATTCTCGAAATGAATTTGATTCTTTTAGTTTCCAAACTTTGTCATCATTAAGTTGTTCCCGACTTTGCTGTAAAGCGAGTTCAACTTCAAAACTTTTTGACATTGTATTTCTTTTTGAAAGCTCATTTTCAAGACGTTCACATTTGACTACTTGGTCTACATAATCACATTGTAAGTCAGTGAATTCATCAAGGGTTGTATATACACCAAGTATATCATTCATGTGATCAGCATATAATATTCCTTGGAAAGTCGGTCGATTTCATTTAAAAACTGTGTTTTTTGAGTTTCTAGTAGAGATTTGAGAGAGTCTACTTCTTGTTCAAGAGAATTAAAGTATCTCAAATCATCAACCATTTTCTCTTTCAAACACAAGTGAAATTTTTCTAAATCAGCATTGATTTTTCGAATTTGGGGACAAAAGTTTCCTTCGATTGTATTTTGAATGAATGGATCTATATGACCAAAATATGTCATTTTAGCTATTGTTTGTTTGCAACGTTTCACTCCATCAAAAATCGTGTCAACATTACTTTTAATTTTAAAAAGTTCTTTAGAGCTTTTACACTTTTGATCCCATGGAATGGATTCATCCATCCGTCTTTCCAACAAAGTTGTGTGTTTATTAAAAGACTCATTTTTGACCTTTCTGAAAAAAACTTTGTTTAGGCGACTTTTCACGTTGTGGAACAAACAAATCATAAAGATTATTCATGTTTTTATAATCAAAATGTTTGATTAAATCACTTAATTTTGATCGACTTTCTTGGGCAAGACGAATCGTTTCATCAGATTTAAGAGCTAACATTAAAGCAAGATTATCATTATAGCAACATATATCATACAGACAAGGATTCGTTCTTTGAGCTTTCTTGAGGAACTCTGGTTTAACAAAACTCGTTTTATAATTACGATTAAGCATATTCATTGTTTGAACTGATTGACCGGTTTTATATACAATATCATCCAAAACCTTGACTTTGTTTTCTAAAGCAGTGACCTTTTTAATTTCTTTATCTTCACGAGTTTTGTAAAACTTCTTCTAAGCCTCCTTTTCTTTGGCATTATGGAGATGGTTTCTTGATGTTCAAAAATCTCCTTTTTTATTTCTGAAATCATTTGATTTAAATCATTTATCTTTCGAGGGTGTTCATTAAGTGACTTTTGAAATTCCATTTTGTATGACATTAAATCTCCTTTAGCTTTTGCACATTCAATTTCCACCTTTAAAGCATAATTCACATTACGATATCTACCAAGTTCAGCTTGGAACTTCTTAAGGACTTTAAACATCAATTGATTTGTCTTTGACAGTTCATTGTTTGCTTCTTTGAAATGGTTATTTGATGATTCTAAACTTTTATTTTTGGTTTTGAAATTCTCAATTTCAACTTTTAATTTATGAACTGAAGTCTTGTTTGATGATTCCAAAATTTTATTACAGTTTTTGTTGTCATTAATTTCGCATTATAGTTTTTCAATTAAAGAAGCAAGCAAGTCATGTTCTTTAGCAAGATAATCATCATCCTAGTCATCCTGTTCTCTATCATGACTCATATCCAATGAATCATTAAATATATTATGTTCGTCTTGCTCATCCAGATATGTGTCATTAACAAATTCAGGTTGCTCAGGATGTTCTATTTCATTGGGAAACACATTATAGTTATCATCATCATTTTGTACGTTTTTAATGGATCAGTATCAAAGATGGTCCAGAATTATCAGCAGCATCTGGAGTAACATCTTGAATATGTGCCATGTACAGTTAATGTGCTTCTAATTCCTGATTTTCATGTTCATCATCAGTGCCATCCCTCCAATCAGCTTGTTCAGCACTCAATGGATTCTAGCTTCCTCTTGCTTACACAATAGCATCTTCTCCTTGTGATAAGCTGCATCCTTTGCCCGTTTCGGTTTCTGACATTCCCTTGCTACATGCCCATATTCCTTGCAACTATAAAACTGAATCCTAGACTGCTGCACCACCTGTATACCTACATTCTCCCTAGCCCCAGCAACACTAACTACCCTCTGATTATCATACCCAGTTCCTTTGTTGATTCTTGGAGTATTATCTTGATGTGCTCTACTGGTGTTTGATGAAGTTTTGAGGTTGTTGTTGGTAGGTTTGTAGATTTTCTTAAATGATAGAGAAATTAAAGCCATGAGTTTATCAATCTCCTTTTCCTTTGACATTTCATCATCTTCAGCAACCATAGTAGGTTCTTGATCATAAGTGGGTGGAGGAGAGTTGACAATTGCTTTACCTTTATTTCTGGTAGCAGCTTGTTGTGATCTGGTTGAGGAATTTTGAGTGTAGTGATTAGGATGGTTTTGAGGATGGTAAACTGGTTGTTGTTGAGCAACAAGTGCAAGTGGATTAGCAGTACGTGCTAGTCTTTCAGCTCTTATCTCATTGACTTCATTCTGGTGTTGCTTCAGGATGTCATAAATTTTGTGGTAGGAGACAGTCTTCAATTCTTGACTTTCTTTAACAAGCGTCACAAACCTTTGCCATTCTGGTTGTAATTGAAGTAAGAACTAAACATTCACTTGATGATTGGTAACATCACACTGATTTCAGACAAGCTCATTCATCATCTTGTAGAACCTTGAGTAATACCATTCTAGTGATTCACCATCTCGTGATGTGAATTTTCCAAACTCCCAATACAAATTGGTTTCAAGATCTTGAACATTGATTGATTCACTTTGTTTCAACCTTTCAATATCTTTCCACATCTCACATGCATTTGGACAAGCATCAACTGTGGAGTAGATATCATTATCTATCCCTGTAAGAATTATCTAAACAGCTTCAGCTTTAACATCCAACTGGTTTTTTATGTCTTGTGACACATTCTTATAGTTCTCCATGTACCCTTTTGTAGTGGTTTCTGAACTTCCTTTTGCAATTGGAATAGTCTTCTCAGTCCATTTGAATTTGTAGGGTGGATTCTGGAGACAATAGTGGATGAGTTCATTGTTAGGTTTGGTGTCGATGTATCTCTTGATTATGGATTTTCACTGAATGTAATTTACCAGTGCAAAACATTGGTGACAACTGTTACCAACCTGCTTCCATGATGGCATGTGAAGAGCCTTGATGTTTAGTTTGGTAAGTGTTCTGTATTTGACATTTTGATTTTGTTGTAAATGGATATCGAATATTAAGTTTTATGTGGTGATTGTAATTTTGGGTTGTAGATCGAGAAGTCTTATTTATATGAAGCCCGAAGTCAGTCTCTTCCCACATGATCACCGAAATTGGGGTTACCGAATTTGATTTTCTACAAGGACCACAAAGGAAATTTGGTATAATTCGCCTAACACTTGATGTTTAATTCGCCTAATTCTTGATGTTTAATTCGCCTAAGCCAGAGGTTTAATTCGACTCTGCTTAATTCACCTCTGTTTAATTCGCCAAAGCCAGATGTTTAATTCGCCTCTGCTTAATTCGCCTATGTTTAATTCGCCTAAGCTAGATGTTTAATTCGCCTCTGCTTAATTCGCCTAAGTGTTTAATTCGCCTGAAGCAAACAAAAAAGTACTAGTACTTTTTTCTAAACTTTTGGATCTATGTCTCCTCCTCCTTCTTCAAGCAAATCGTACCATCAAGAAAGAAGCCATTAACACCATGAATAAACTATATATTCAGCTTATTATGTCGCAAATAAGACACAAAATAAGCGTGAAATAAGCACGAAATAAGCTTAAAACGAATCAAGGGACAAGAAAGCTTTAAGCTTTGTAAGAGAAATAGAAACAAAACTAATAAGCCAAAGCTTTTTATTCCCAAAACCTCTACAAGCTATAATAAAGACGAGATAAAAAGCAAGAATAAGCACGAAATAAGCATAAAATAAGCTTAAAAGCTACGGCTTTTCTTCTAAAAACCACGAACCAAAATGAAATCACCAAAAACCTGGCTCTGATACCACATGTTATCCCAATACAATAAGATCCAAACACAACTAATAAGCTTTACCAATAAGCCATAAGCATGAAATAAGTAAAGAATAAAAGAAAGAAAGAAGTTAAAAAGAGAAAGCTAGAGAGAGAAAGAGAGTGGTATGATTACTATGTGAGAAATGGTAACCAACACCCTCCTAACATGCTAGGAGGGGTCTATTTATAGTCCAAGCCACATACTAGGCATATGGACTTGCTTACTTGGGCCGGGCTTGGTTTGTGTTGGGCTTTAGCCTGAAACATGGACAATATTAGCTTAAAGTCCAAGCCCGTTTAACCCGACTAGCCTATTACAATACAAGACTTAATCTAAACAAAGATGACCGACGACATTCTTGTTCGACTTATATAAAAATAAGGCTAGCAAACATGTGACGGTCCATTAAATAAAGTGGTCGGTCCCCTGATTTTCAGACGGATCCCAAATTAATTAAGGGACCGTCTGATATTTTGTCAGATAAGGAAAAGTATGTTTCGTTTTCAAAATTAATTTTGGGTCCTAGACCAAAACATATAATTATAAATAATGTTAAGGTTCTCGTTGCTAGTGATGATGAGGTTAAACATTTTTATAAACCATCTTTAAAACCCGAGTTGGATTTACAAAACCTAATTTTAGGTCAAAAACTCTTCCTCTTAAGAGAACTAATGATTCTCGTCCTCGGTCTAAAACATCGCAACCTAAGAGAAACCTTGGGAGATAAAATTACCCAAACATGTATCCGTAACTTGGACTAATCTCCAACAACAAAGCTACATACCTTGGGGAACTTGTCCACCATTTTTACATCCTAACCAAATGCAACAAATGCAAAGGATGTTTAGTGCTAACAACTTTGGACCCATGAGATATTGGGGACCAAATATTTGAGTTGTTATGTAATATAAATAGATATGCTTGGGAATTGACTTAGAGCCCGACGAGTGGATCAAAGATAGTGGATGCACCAAACACATAAAGGGAAACCGAAAGATTTTCTCCACATATAAAGCATATAATGGAGGTAACGTAATCTTTGGTAGTAATGTACGCTGTAACATCATTGGTAAAGGTACGATTTTCATGACTCCCTAAATATTGCAAATGTTGGGCATGTAGATAACTTAGGATTTAATTTGCTTAGTGTTAGTCAAATATGTGATAGTAAGTACAAGGTAATATTTTCGAAGCACAATAGTGAAATACCTAAGGATGGAAAGGTCATAGGTATAGGTATTAGGAAAAGCGGCTTATATGTGATGAAATTAGGAAATAGTTGAAAGAAATTTTTTGTCTTACAACGATTAACCAAAAAAAATTAGAAGATTAGGTCACGCATATATGCGTTTAATTCGATCGTTAACATTTAAGGAACTACTTAGAAGTTTACCTAAACTTAAGTTCAATCAACATTTATGTGATGCTTGTAAAATCGAAAAACAAGCTCACGCTAATTACAAAGCCAAGAATATGGTCTCGAACACATATAAAATTAATCACCTTTTACTATATAATATATATATAATAAATATAAATATATAATAATAAGAGAATAATTAAAATTATCAATCAATAAAATTCCAAGAGGCTTTTTAAAAGGGAAATTACTTTTGACCAAAGTAAAATTCCTAAAAACCTTCCCGGGTCGTGTCCCGACGAGGTGCGAATTTGAAAATCGAGGTAATGTTTGTTAAACAATGCTTGAATATCACAAATTTGATTAGGTTTTCTATTTCTATAACTAAAATGCTAAAAAAAGCAAAGGCACACTAAAAACGATAATCAATTAAAGCTAAAACACTAAAAACGATAACGGGATTCAAATCACGTTCTTTAAAAAACAAAATTCTAAAATTTTGACCCTACAAATGAAAATTTAATTTTTATAAATCCTAAATGATAAAAGAAATTTTTTTTAAAAGAATTATATGTTTTTTTTACTTTTAATTTATTTATTATGAATTAAAAACAGATTTAATAAAAAAATTAATTAATAATATTAAACTAATTAGGTAAAATCTGAAAAATTCATGAAAAGTACTTTGAACTAATTAAAATCTAAGAAAAATAAAGTGGGTGAAACAGCTTATTGCAATAAGCTGTAATAAGAAGAAAATGACTTATAACTAAAATAGGCTAAAAAGTGTATAAAAGAAAAGTAAGTGGAGGTTATAATGCAAAAGACCCAAGGGCAGAGTGGTGGTGTGTGGTGTGTTAAAATACTTGGTTGAGTGAGGGAGAGGTCTCAGGTTCGAGCCTTGCTCACCTTGACTTCTCCTTTTTCCCAAGTATTTTTATTTTGCAAAATTTTTGAAACATCTTTTTAGATAAGCTAAAAATAAGGACTTTTTGTGAAATGACTTTTTATTAAAACCTAAAATAAGCTAGAAATAAGCTCCTAAAAGTGACAATTAAGACTTTTCTAACTAAATAACTTTTGGCTTAAACTTTTTGGCCTTTTTAGACAGCTAATGAAAGAGCAAATAAGCTAACATCAAACAATAAGCTATACCTAATAAGTACTAAGGAACAAAATAAGCAAAGAAAATGAACTGAAAATAAGCTTAAAATGACAGAATCACTCAAAGGCTTATACACTTACAGTTCTAAACTAAAATTTCTAAAAAGCTTAAATAAGCTCTAACCTAAATTAATTAAGATAAAAGCACTTAAAATCTAACTTAATGAGCAAGACTAAACATAAGATAAGAAAATTCAATAAGCCATAAGCTCAGAAGAGCAAATGAGCTTATTTCTCCAAACCAATATCTAAACAGCCAAAAGACACTTTTCTAGCTTAATTTTAAGCTAGACAAAGGATCCTTATGGCTAAATGACTTGTAGCACAATGAAGCTTATACAATAAACTACAATAATCAACAATAAAAAAGGAGTTTGAAATTCGGATAAGCCATGAAAAAGCTTAATGAAAAAGCCACTTACCTCAGTATATGCTGAGAGCTTTTTCAACTTTTATAAAGACAAAAGCAAAAATGCAGGGATATATTAAGCTATGAAAAGGACTTTTAAAAGACAAAACAAGCTCAAACCGATTGAGCTTGACACCTAAAGAGCTTGTGCTATGAATTTCAAAATCTAAATCTAACATTAACTTATCTAAAATTTGGATTGGAAAGTGGCTTTCACCCTTTTTGAAAATGAAAACTAAACTATGACAGATTTGAAACAAAACCAAAATGGCAAATGCACACTTAACCCAATCTTTCCTACAACATTTAAACACTTAAAAGAAACATAAAAAAAACCTTAAAAATAAGAATTGAAAATAAGCAGTTTGAGAAACTTTGAAAACCACAAATTTAATGAACATGTATAAAACACCTTAAAACTTGATTTTAAACTTTAAAAACTTGTAAAAACAAATTAAAAGGCTTAATTAAAGCTGTTCAAAAATGGCTTAATGACCTAAGTGACTCAAGCTGTACTAATAAGGGTTAGTAATGCTTGTGCCAAACACCCCTTTAAATTTCCAAACTGCATTTTTAGCTTAAAACAGACTAAGAGATGAATCAAACAAGTTTAAATAAGCATATATAAGACATATTGAGCACAATTAAGACAGGAATAAGCACAAATAAGCAGTACAATAAGCAATATAGAAAATAACTTTAAAAATGAAATTGAGAACTTACAAATGCCTTTGCTCAAAACAAGGCAAATAAGCTTACAATAAGCTGATCTACAAGCTCTAGCTTATCAAAGACAAGCTAGTGAAACCCATAAGCCTTTCCCTTTCTGGCTTATCTTCCAAATAGCTTTTGTGTGTGATTTTTGGTTAAAAGGACTGAAGCAATATAAGCTATGGACAAGCTTATATTGCTTAAATAAACAACTTAAGTAAACAGGTAAAAAGAGCTTTTATGAGCTGATAAAACATTTTTAAGACTTAGAAGCATTAACTTAAAAAACAGATTTAACATAAAAACTTAATTTTCATTAAACTTAAATAAAACAGTACAAGACTTTTAAAAACAAGTACGATAAACTAATGTAAGCTGAAAACTAAAAAAACTTAAAAGCTAGATGCCATGAAAGGCTTACAAGGTCCTATTTATATAAAAAAACCATGTCTTGGGGTCTTCACATGTGTTACTTCTGTTAGTGAACTCAAGAGGTGTGTTTCTTGTGTGAGGTAAGTCGAAAATCAATATCTAGCCCTTTATTTTTCTTGCTCATCAAGTCCTATCATCTCAGCCCTCTATTTCTTGTCTTTGTCCGATCTACGAATAAAAAATAAGGCGATTGTCAAGGTGGAATGGCAGTTTATGGTGTAGGGTTGAGTTGGAAAGGGATGGTTTTGTTTATGGGAGCAGAAGTCAAGGTGGAGAGGATGGATGAATAGTAACCTGCCAGGAAAATTTAATTGGGATACAGGTAACGGTTGTTTGCCCTGAATTTGATAAGTGTTTGCACCATTAGTCCTTTTGGACTAACATTGTTGGTCCTTGAGGACTAACGATGTAAGGGCTTGATTGGTGTTATGAGCTAACTGGGGTTAAGTGGGTTAATGGTTTATGGATTGGGCTTATTGTTTTGGGTCGGGTAATGGTTTTGGATTTTTAAAGGGTTTTAAGGCTTGAAACTTATAAGTCCTATAAACGATGTCTTAATGGGCTGACTCGGCCCCTTAAATGGGTACGGGTTGGCCCATTTAAGATTTTTTCGGTTTCGGCTCCGTCTTTGACTTTGACTTTTATTAACTTTGACTTTTTCACGCTCATTTCATTCTCGTGCTTGGTTTTGTCGGCTTTGGCTTCGTTTTTTATCCTTTTTGTTGATATCCGTTACATCCACAATACAAATGCAAAACACACAAATACAATATATTTTTGGTATGTTTTTAGTCTTTTAAGCACGTTTTATTAGGTCAAAGGTATGTGTAATTAAGCACATACCAAAATCCCCCATACTAAGATATTGTCCGAGACCTCCAGCAATGCCATAAGTAAACACTTTAGAAAACAAAGAATCTCAATCCCCCTCGACTAATTACCTCAAAAAGTAGCTAAGTGTTCATCGAGGTGAATTAAAGAATCATCAGTTTTGAAAAGCCTCGTTTTGACCATTTTAAATATTCACACTTATTCGCACACATATTTTTGTATTTTTCCCTTTTTCTCATATTTTTTACTTTTCTTTTCAAACAACTAACTAACATGTTTGGACTTTCGTTATTTTCATAACCTTTGGGGTCATAGAACAAGACGCATTTTAATCCTAAAATGCCCAAAAAGATAAATTCATCGTCCCCGACTTTCACTTTCCCAAATCAAGCTAAAATCGAAATCACCGATAAAATTAAAATAAGAGCTAACACTGACTCCATAATTGGTAACTTGTACATTTCGCGAACCCCGACAATTATTAATCTTATGTGAATATGCCACATTTCGAATTTCACCATGATCAACGATTTTCAAATTCTCTGCTTCAGATCCACCCGAAGAAGTAATGAGTTGAAGGCGAGATCATCCCATGTAGCGACTTTCGTCTCGCACAATCCCAAACCTCGCGGCTAGTACCAGCTTTTGACAAACCCACAGAAGACTAAATCGAGACTCACGGACCTTCGGTTTCAAAAACTCTTAGGTGTTCTTAATCATTGTTTCTCCTGTAGTTTGTGTGAATCTATTCATATTAGCTACAACCCTTAACAATGTAGTAAGATACATATTCAAAGTGATCCACATTTATTAAATCACATTTATTACACTTAATATAATTACACATCCTTTAAACTAAGGAAATCCTCGACCTTTTAGAAGACTGCAACATCAGTTGTGAGCCGGCAAGATGCAGTAAACTTTTATTAGCCAACAGTTTTTATTATTATTACCTCATTTTTTCATTTTTTCCATTTTTTTTACACTTTATATTACCATGATATAGAGAAATTTTCGTTTTAGAAAATTTAAGTATAAATTTGAACTAAAATTATTGATATCGACTATGCTTCAAAAATTGTTGATTTAAGTTTAGTTTTCGAGAAGAGCACGTATTATTAGTCCGGTTAGAAGCTTATAGGAGAAAAAGCCACAAACTTCACTTATGAGCTCTTAAGATTTCTAACTAATCCTTGTTTAGCATCTAACTCATAATTAACTCTATCATTTCTCGTTCTTTGCAAATTTAAAATTTTAATAAAAAGATCCGCGAATGCTTAGTCTAAAAGTTAAGGGGCAAGCTAGAGCTCAACACTCTCGATCGAGTCAAAATTTATTCTTATTCTACCCAGCAGGAAAGTCAACATAGTGATAAAAAACTTATTTTATTTTTGAAAAATTTTAAATTTTTTCATTTTTCTGGTATTTTGGTGGTAAAAACGAGATTACGCGAAAACAACGACTGCAGGCAAAATTAAATCGATAGATCCCCCCCCCATACTAGAACTAAACATTGTCCTCAATGTTTTAAGAAAGGTCTCTAAGTAAATCTAAAGCCGTTTATTAAGTATGCATAAAGATAATCGTTAGTTGATAAGATTTAGGATATTGGATTCCTAAAATGAAGCTAAGGATGTGAAGCTCGAGTGAACGAAGGACAAAAACCACAAGCACGAGAGGCTTCAAAAATCCAGGCAATCCTGGACATACAACACAAAACACAAGAAAGGAATAGGCGAGACTCCTCACAACACACTTATTCATTACTACTATTATAAATATATTAGGATAAGCATGGGTTGCCATCCACAAAGCGCTTGTTTAGTCAAGAGTCTCTAAGCTTGACTCGATTCCCCATACTTAAGTTGGTCAATATAACACTCGCAAATTTTCATCAATGTAAATATACATCTATTAAGTTAGATGCAATGTACTATCTATCTATTATATATGAACCACCTTTTTCAGAGAGATTTTTTGCTTTATTACATTACTTGCATTACCAATATCTCAATATGCAACATAGCTTGCATATCTAAAGTTAACGAGCTCACACAACCTACCTATGGCAATCCTATCTTTATATATGTCAAGCAAACATCATAACATGTCAAGTCAATATCTTAATATCATTTTTACAAAGTACATTACTCATATATTGTACCATTTGCAACGTTATATCAAGACGGGCTTTAAACCGTTATTGTATATCGTTAAACCCTAATTTCATGAAAAGTTAACATCTAAAGTGAATGCACAAGCTACTAAAGCATATGTACAAGTAATATAATATCTCATT